>VHZZ01011885.1:30473-43287 GCA_009801015.1 Silene noctiflora | reverse complement strand
TACTCGATCGAGTACCCTTCTGACAGACTCTGACTCTAAATCACACATACTTACTCGACAAAGTAAGTCCTACTCGATAGAGTACCCAAAGACACTGAAAACCGTAGTATTACAGAGGGGACGGCTGAGCAGTGGCTGGTGGGTGGATGACGTTAGCACGGGTAATTGTAGGTTGAACCGTTTGCCCGTCTCACTTTGCCTGCTACTTAAGCAAACTTGGTCATAAAAATATATTAAAATCATGGGTAACGGACAATAAATATAAGTCCGCTAAAACTAACGAAAAGGGTATTGTATAACAACCCCACTCGCTACTGTCGTAACAGAATATCAATAAGATGAGATGTGCACTTTTGGGTCTATTTGTCCTCACTTAAGCCCAAAAGCACAAGGCCTTGTTACTAAGTGGTGGGTGAAATCCTTTATAAACATCTTATAAGCTCCTTATTTTCCCGATGTGAGACAATTTTTCTCTCAATCTCTTGGGGTGTTATATATAGACTGGGAAATCTCCAACAACTAGGTCCAATGCCAAATCAATCCGCACAACAATATCTCAACCAATAATGTATCCATGTTACACAACAACAATAATCCTCCACCATAATATCAAGACTCAATGTCACAATACACTAATATTCAATTAAACACATAAACACATGAGTCCCAAGCATTGAGTAAAGAAAGTCTCTACCTTTGAGGCAATTCTTCAACAAGTCAACAATCAAAGTGCTCCTCTACAAGGTCGTCACCTAACAAAAATACATATATCAAACTCTATCCTTAATTAGTTACCCAATTACAAGTAATTTCGCCCCAAAATCCCCAGATTCTAGGGTTTGTTCTCCATATTGGTGATTTGAGAAGAAGGGGATAACTTAATCTACGAAATTAGAAGAAGATTAGTGAAACTTACTAAAAGATTGATTAGGAAAAGATGTTCCTTGATAAATCCCCAAATCTCTCTTACGAGATGTAAACAACTCAATAATAAGGAGTAAGATGTGTTTTAGGGTAAGTTTACATGTGAAAAGTGTGATAGAGACTGCACATGAACTACATATCTATGGCCCATCACCTTAGGTTTAAACAAAACAAAACGAGCAAACTCCCCAGACTGGCTCGACTCGGCCAAGTGACCGAGTCACTCGGTCCAGTGAGCTCGACTCGGCCGAGTGAATACCCAATAAGGGCTCATCAAACCTAACACTCGGTCAAGTGGCCTTACTACTCAACCGAGTCCCTCTATGGTAATACGAGGTATTAATCTCCCCCCCTAAAATGAACTTCGTTCTCGAAATTCGCACACCTATTTTCATTACCCCTGCACTATGACTTTATTGAGCGCTCTTACGGTCAACATAGGCTGGCCCTATGTGCTAACAAGAGGTGACTACCCAAGGCAAAACTTACAAAATGCAGCAAAATTCACGGGCATTAAATCCTACCCCCAAAAAACAAAGTTATGTCCGCGGAATCTAAATCATACTTCAATGAAAAGATGAGGAAATTGTTCCTTCATGGGCTCCTCGGCCTCTCGAGTACTTCTTTTACATTGTGCTTGATCCAAAGTACTTTGACCAACACCGTCTCGCCACTCCCTGTCTTTTTGTTCAAGATCTCTTTTGGTACCTCTTCATAAGTTAGTGAATCATCCAATTGTACCGTCTCCACCTCGATGATGTGAGATGGTTCACTCATATACTTCCTTACTTGTGAAACGTGGAAAACATTGTGAATCTTGTCAAGTGTCGGGATAAGATTCAATCGGTAAGATACCGCCTCGACCCTATCCAATATCTCATAAGCCAATGAACTTTCAGTTCAATTTTCCCTTCTTCTCAAATCTCATCACTCCTCTCATCGGCGTTACCTTCAATAAAACCTTGTCTCCTACGATGTATTCAACATCTCGATGCCTCAAGTCCGCAAACCTCTTTTCTCTATCTTGCGCTGCTTTCATCTTTTGTTGGACTTGTTCTACCATATCTTGGATCATTTGTGATCCAACACAACTGCCTCCGCCCCATCGTCTCAACTATTATCAAGTTATTTGTGGATAATAATTATTTTGCAACAATAAAAATTCTAATAGGGTCATTTAAGATTCGGAACTTGAGTTCGGTGTCCGGTTGAGTTGGGATCGAGTCAATTTTGGAAGCTCTACCCGAACCCATGACAATTTTCAAATGTATGGACCCAATACCTTGATGGGCTGGACAGCTAATACGTTGATGGGCCAATTATAATTAGTGATGTTTCAACAACCTTAAGACGTGCACGTGCCATCCTACTGGATTAGTGGACACATCGGATTTCCAACTAACATCCCACTCTTTCCCTCTCTCTTCCTCCTCCTCATCTCTCTCATAATCTTTTGCAAAACCACCTATATCCTCTGAATTCCCAAATATCCGATCTTCAAGAAATGTAGAAACCAAAAACTAAATTAATAAAAATCTAATAAAAAATCTGAATAATTTCTACATTTCCCTCTATTTTCTCTTTCAATTCATATCTTATAGATCTTTAGAAGAACAAATAAATCAAATTTGTACAACAATGAATCAAATCCAAAGGTATTATCTTTCCTCATCTTTTTTCCTAATTTTTCATTTTTTAACCTTAATTGCTGAACCCATTTCTTCATTTTCACTCAAATCTTTCAATGGTGGTAAAGATTCAAACTTTAATTCCAATTTTACCCTTTTAGGAGATGCCCAGATTGCAAATGAGGGTAATTTCGTCAATTTGACTTCTCCTAATTCTGGTTCAAGTTCTGGGCAAATTGTTTATAAGAAACCCTTTAACTTTATCGATTCGAAATCATCAAAACCCATTTCATTTTCCACTGAATTTACTTTTACTATGACTCCTGGTGATGGAGATGGTATGGCTTTTGTAATTTTCCCTAAGGTTGAGGAACTTTCAAAGGTTTTTGATCAAGGGTATTTTGGTCTTTCTGGTATGGTTGACCAGAAATTTGTTGCTGTTGAGTATGATACTAGGAAAGACGATAATGTAGGTGATTTCAATGGTAACCATGTCGGTGTTGATGTTGGAAGTTTTGTATCTGAGGAGATTAGTGATGTATCATCTATTGGTTTGCTTCTTAATGGTGGTGTTCCTCTGAAATCTTGGATTGATTATGAAGCTAGCTCTAAGAGGTTGGAGATTCGGTTGGCCGAATCCGGTATTGACAGGCCTTACAACCCTTTGATCTCTTACCCTATTGATTTGTCCAAAATGTGGGAAAGTAAGGATCTTTTGGTGGGGATTAGTTCGTCGAGTGGTAATTCGAGTCAAATTAGCAGTTTATCTTCGTGGAGTTTTGAAATTAGGACGATTCCTAGCTCACTACATTCAGAACCATTAAATCCAGAGAGTAAAATTGATGGAAATCAACGCGTTCCTATGAAAAAGAGTTGTTTCTTGACGATTCTTGGTGGGGTGATCTTTGCCACTGGATGTGGCACAATGTTGGCATTCATTGCGTTATTTTTGTGGGTGATCTTCTTCGGTAGGCACTCTAACGTTGTGCCTGAATTACCGATGAATCCGGTGGATTTCAAATATGAAAAGGTCGATGTTACTGTCGACAATGTTGATGATGAGTCCACAAGATTATCGACTGGCTAAGTTCTTATTTTTTCATATTCCTTGTGAATGTATTCTTATATTATTATTCTCATCAAACATTCAAACCGACCTGGTTGTTGTATCTTCATTGTGTGACTGAGTATGATCCTCATCCACTATGTAAATTTTGTGTTGCCTCGGTGCCTCCTATGTAGTTTTGTTTGTGATAGCTAGTATTGTATCGAGAACTCGGGTGTAGAATGTTATGTGAATGAGATTCATTCTTTCATGTAGCTTTTGATTCTTATATTTGCATACATTACTTAACTTCATTAAATAAACATGTTCATTTATTTATTCAGAGCCTTGTGAAGTTTCTTAGAATCGATAATTGTCAATGAATCATACGGCGAGAGGAAACGATGTTTGTTGGATTTGAGTTTTCTGTCTGTTGCTGGAATTTGATTCAGATGTTTTGTGACATCCTGATATTGCTAGTTCTATTGCAGCTGGTTTATAACAATAATTCTGCTGGTAAGTGTATGTCAGTTATAATTCTCAGTTAGTCGTCTGAATGTTTATGTTCGATTCATGACTGTTATGTTCTATCCATCGTCTTAGTGGAATTGCTGGAATAATTTCATTAGGTAAAATATATCCCACAGTAAAATCAAATCCTAAGAAAATGAGGGATACTTACGTCTGTGTTTGACATCAGAAAAGGATGAATTAGCCAAATATTAGTACATAATAAAATTAAGAATGCAGGTTTGGTCGAGTCAAGTGGTCAACCTCTTTTTGTTTGATTTATTGACCTCTAGTAATATACTAATATGTAGCACATGGCAGAGATTCTTTAGTTTAACAAGTTAACGAGTCTTTGAATGACCACGTCAAGTGAGACAATATCTCACCAAAGAAAGAGCCAAAGACGGCAGTTAAAGAATTAATGGAAAATAAAGAACTCAACGAGAGACCGTCTATCCCAATTTTTTGGGTTAAATTTTCTGTTAAGGAAAGCGGAGCATTTTGCATGTTGTACAATCTCTCAAGCATGCAGGCTTTCGATTTTTGAGTGGAATATGAGGGGTGTTTAGTTAAACAGTCTTTCGCCGTAATATAAAACATACAGGGGATGATGTTCTTTCCATGTCTTTTTGTTATGATAATTGGTTGGACACTGCATTCATTTTTCGCCAACTTGATACAGCCAATGTACCGCAATTCTACATAGTTAGAAATTTGGCTTTGAGTCGACACTACCTCCAGGCTCAAGAATTTGGACTTGAGTCGACACAACACTACCTCCAGGCTCCAGTATGTAGTAACTTGATACAATGTATGTACCACAAATCTGCATAGTTGGAAATTTGGATTGCTAAGGCTTTCTGTAAGTGTTCAATTTATTTCTTATTAAAGTTAAAACATGCAAAATTAAGGGAATTATTCGTAGATGTTGAGGAAAAGATTTGGGAGTCATTGAGGAAGGAAATAAATTATAAAAACAAGAAAGATAAAGTTTATAGAAGTCATTCGCTATACATTCACATGCTGATTTAATCACTCTACTAATACTACACACCAGTTATATTTTTATTATTAATCTTAATTAAATTATCCCCTCTGGTTTAATGCCTCTGTATGCCACCGTAGACGGTCTCCGACCACCGATTTCCGAGGGAGGCAGTGACAATGATTCTGATATTGGTGGTGACACGCCCGAGACTGCCCATCAAATTAGCACCGGTCAGTAGCTCATTGTTTTGGTCTCTCGTAGTAAATCATTTCCTCCTACGTGGCCGCATTTGTTACCCTCTCAAATATTTATTTTAATTTGGAAGTTACTAACTGAAAATAACATCAGATTTATAGATTGTAATGAAAATAATTTTCCAAGTTGCTTGAACTTTCCTGTTGCCGTAACACAGCGGCACATTTTCTTAACTAAATTTCACGGTTAGTAGATTTGTGCACTTCTTTCACTTGGGTGGAAATGGTTGCGTAGTCAGGTAGCAGGGGTTACTCTGCCATACAAGAAATATGAATATGAATATGAATATTGATGTTATTTCGACTTCTCTCTATGTTGCTCAACTGTAAGTAGTTCACCTTCTTAACTTGAAATAGTGGCACTGTAGTTAATACAATATTCTTTTTGTTCTTGCAATCATATAGAGTTGCTTTAAATTAATTTTCACACTTGGTACGAGATTTTGGAAAATTCTCGCGGTTTGGCTTAAAATGAAGAGTGCAATCAGATCCTAGTGTTGTTGAGATCTTTTAACTTGGAAACATGATTTATTGTAGATTCATGGTTCCAAGTTGGTTTTGTTCTCACCACCGGGATTAACAGTGCATATGTCCTCGGATATTCTGGCACAGTCATGGTTCCACTTGGATGGATAGGTGGCGTAGTTAGTCTCATTGTAGCAACTGCCATATCGCTCTATGCAAATACTCTTGTTGCTAAACTTCACGAATTAGGGGGGAAGAGGCATATCAGATACAGGGATCTTGCAGGATTCATATATGGTAGGTTGAAGAAAAACCTTAAATTCTGTCCAAATGTCCAATACCTCACTTTTCTCTTAAACACCTAGTAATTTTTACATCTAAAGTTTCTGAGGCAAATGCTGTCAGGTCGTAGAGCTTATTCAGTTACATGGGCGCTGCAATATGTGAATCTATTTATGATCAACACTGGATATATTATTCTTGCAGGTTCTGCACTGAAGGTATTCTCTAATATATGTTTAATGTTTAACAAATTGATTTGTTATCGGTGTTGCACAGCTACATAAACAAGTGAAAATTACAAAACCAAACAAGGCGACAATACAAAAATAATACAAATACTATTTCATATTGCGAACAACTGCTTTTACTGTTGAATAAATTTTCAATAGTCCGCCTAATCACGTATACGAGGTAGGGGATTAGTAGATATATATGCAAAATTACTGCCACGAAAAATGCATATTGAATTGCATCGACCAAAAATTCAGAATAAAGAATAGCAAGTTATTGGCTTCACTGAAAATGGATTACTTCGGATCTCAATGTAAAATATGAATCCTCTTTTAGATAGATATGCAATGCCTTCAATCTAGTGAAAAACTTCTGACTTGTAAAACATAGCAACTGGCTTTATTAATAATCTGATGGAAGTTTTCAACAGACACTTATTAATCTCTTTTGTAGGCGGCATATGTTCTGTACAGGGATGATGACGTGCTGAAGCTTCCATATTGTATAGCCATAGCAGGGATTGTATGTGGAATGTTTGCTATAGGAATACCTCATTTATCGGCTCTAAGGATTTGGCTCGGAGTTTCAACGGTCCTAAGTCTTGTCTACATTGTTGTAGCCGTTGTGCTTTCAGCTCGAGATGGTGTGTTCACTCTTTGTTTGCTCTCTTTGTCAAGGAACTTTTACAAAGAGTTGGTCTCTTTAGAACCTGATGGTTTCTACACTTGTTCTTAAAGCTTCTGTGTCACCCTCGTTTGTCTAATTGCCTTATTTTGTAATAGAACAGGCATGCCAATAGCTGGGAACTCTGAGCATTCTTCTTAAAGCTTCTGTGTCAACTTCCTTAGAGGGTCTATGGTACGATTACTAAGAACACTCACTGTAAATGAATCTTTCAGGAATTCAGAACCCTCCAAGAGACTATAACTTTACTGGGGACAAAGTCAGCAGAATATGTACAACAATTGGAGCAGCTGCCAGTTCGGTTTTTGCTTTTAATACCGGAATGCTTCCTGAGATTCAGGTTCAATCTTTCTTGCCAAACTATTTCATAATTTTAGTTATCCTGATATATACAGAGTACATAATATCCTCATTGTTTTGAAGTTATTTGATTTAGCTATTTTGTCTCTCTCATGATTTTTGCCACTGGTTTTGAAACAGGCTACAGTGAGAAAGCCAGCTGTTGAGAACATGATGAAGGCCCTGTATTTTCAGTTCACTGCTGGAGTTGTACCATTGTATGCAGTCACTTTCATCGGCTACTGGGCATATGGCTCGACCACGTCAACCTATTTGCTAAGTAGTGTCACTGGACCTGTTTTGGTCAAGACCTTGGCTAATATTTCCGCCTTTCTACATTCAGTAATTGCTTTGCATGTAAATCTCTTCATCCGTCCTTACCTAACCTTGTTTCCCATATCTAAAAGTTCATACTATTAGTCTCCTAAAAGACAGTCTCGTATACTATATTATACAATGCGAGACCGACCCATTTAACCAAAAATTCTACATATGAAGTATACATAAACCCATATATCTTACTCATGGGTTATTGTATTTTTTCTTGCAGATATTTGCTAGTCCAATGTATGAATACATAGACACAAGATACAACATCAAAGGAAGCGCACTGGCCCCACGCAACTTGGGATTTCGGGTAAKGGTAAGGGGAGGGTACCTCGCATTCAACACATTTGTGGCAGCTCTGCTACCTTTCCTAGGGGACTTTATGAGCCTTACCGGAGCTATTAGCACGTTTCCCCTGACTTTCATTCTGGCAAACCACATGTACCTGAGAGCGAAGAACAAAGAGTTGAGCTCGGTTCAGAAGCTATGGCACTGGATGAATGTTTGTTTCTTTAATCTAATGTCTTTGGCTGCTGCTATTGCTGCATTGAGGCTTATTTTTGTAGACTCTAAAACATATCATATTTTCGCGGATTTATGAGGATATGTTGGTTACAGTGACCTCCACAGCACTTTATTCTATTCTCTTGTTTCTTGTATACATATTGTATCGTTCATTATGAACTAAGACAAAGAAATGGAGAAAATAACAGAAAGTTTCAGCCCACGTTTCTGCCTATGTGATATGATGTAAAAGCACACAAGAATGGACATTAGGGTGTAGATTCRTCTTTTGAGCTTTCTAGCTGATGATTAATGTATATTTCCTAGAATCATGGACTGACTTTCAATTCTTCTGATACGTTTGCGGAAATTTTCATTGTTTTGAGAAATTTCCATAGTGTTTTTACTCAAAGTTCGGTTCTTATGCTGTGAAGGCGAAAATGGCTGCCATAATGGCGTCTTTCATAATACACAAGCCATGAGAAAGTGAAATTCTATGCAAATTACGCAGTTTATCGACCTTCAGCTTTAATAAGGTTATTCATTTTRATGTATGTGCCCACTGTCATGTTATGATTGATTGTGGGTTTTTATTGATTATAGCTTTAGCTCATTGGAGCAGTTTTGATGAAACATAGGACAGATTATGTGGATGTGCATCGTATGACAGAACAGGAGCGAGGTGGTATTGAGCAGGAAGTAAGTTCAGCCTGTTTAAATTTTTGGATGTAAATAATTATTGAAAATGGGAGATATTTTCATGGTTCTAATTCATTTTTTCATGCAGTCATTATTCTGCAGGTATCAGACTGTTAAATCCTGCCAATAGCAAATAGATATTGGCAAAGCGAGTATAAATGTCGAAGAAGCCAATTCAAAGGGCTGGCTTGGCGTCAGAATGGACAGATATTGGTGTCCGCACTCAATCACCTTATGTCCACACATGTTCTTCAGCAGAGTCATCAGATTGAGCATTTATATGAGCACGTAAGTTCTTTTTCCGTATTAGGACTCTTCTCTTGCTGTTATCCTTCCCTTAAATTCATTTTCTACTTCTTATGTATGAAATCGGAACTATAGGTCAAAGTTGTGAAATTTGGGATTGTTGTAAAAGTTTCAATCACAAAAGTTATATTTTGATCGAGATAATCCTGAAAACCTGATATTTACACTTCGCTTTACAGGCTATGAAAGCGACACAAAATGTGGAGGTTGATAACAAGGAACTGTCTCAGGCAACAGGCAATAGAGCGGAATAGCAGTAGGACGTTTCTTCTACTATTTCTTTTTGTACTCAATTTCTCAGTCTTGTTTCTTTACTGGTATAGTTAATCAGTACTCCATATAAAATTAGAAAATACAACTTCTGTATAAAAAACTTGATTTAACATTATTTACTTTATTCGTTTATTCTGCTGAAACTTCTTAWTAGATCAAATGTTTGATAAACCGTCTGTTGATGTCAAAGTACAATACMAGTTATCTGGCATTGGGTAATGTTGTTTGGCAGGTATTTTTGTTGCATGCTATATTAGTACTGTAATACGCAGGGTACTATATTATTCAGACACATTGAAAATAATTTAACGTCAGAAGAACCAAGACGCACGARGTATTATGGGTCAGTGACTTTGCTCATATAAACTGTTTCAAAAGAGAAATGCCCGATAAAATATACGCTAAAAAAATCAGGTACTTTGATTACCTGAAGTCTTGAGATAGAACAGGCAAATAACAATGAACATTCGAAAATAGGTAGTTCAAAACAGAACTTAAATTACCCATAGAAGAAAACCAGGAAACTTTTTTATTACGAAGTAAAACCAACGAACACCATCAATCGCAAGATGCTAAACCTTCTTTCTAAGGAAGACAGTGGTCAGTACATCTTTTGTCTGCAAGGAAGCTTTCAGTATTGCTAGACCCTGCAAGATTATGACAGTACAAACCAAACTCAAAAAATAAACTAGAAGAACTCAAGTTTCCAGAACGCACAAGTAAAATGACCCTTTCTTATGCTGTGGCTCATACAAGTCACTGATTCTAATTGTGATTAACACAGAGATAAGGACACGTTCATTCGACCTGTTAATTTGCCAAYTGCGTGATGCTTGCTAATGTTTTGAAACTGAAGGGTGTGCAGTGTGCTTGGTATGTTGATAGCTTATGTTTGTTTCATTATAACTGGAAAATGCACAACATTAATTAAAAACGCATGGGATATGATTACCTCTGTCGGRCCAACTTGTACTTCCTGCTCCTCCAAAAAATCAAAGTAATTGACATGGGACTTTATGAGTGTGAGGGACATGGGYTTCACCTCCAAATTATCCATCACCATGTAAGGTATCACCGCCTTCACATATCCAGGAATTCCATTAACAGATGTAGCRGAAGATTGTGGAGGGATATAGGTATATCTCACCTCATTCAATGTCCCATAACAAGAAGAATGACGGCACCTTACCCCACTGCAATCACTGGCATAACCATGCTGGCTTGCACAAGTAAAAAGCTTTACTGTGGATGGAAAATCATGAAGCGACAGCAGAGGAAGACTCAGAGCAATTTTTGGCATTAGAATGGAATTTTGGTCGAGATTTGGCTCTAAGTAGTTGGTACTGAGAGATTCAACACTTTGGTAAAGGGGCAATAGACTGCCTGCCATACCTTGGTCTTTAAGAAGTTTGACGACAGTTGCAAGTGGCAAAGACAAAATGTGGAAGAGGAAGTCGACAAACCCCTTGCCGGCTTCAGCAAAAAGAACCTTTTTGGCCTTGGTATCCACCAACAGCTTCAATGATACTAGGGCGGTAGCCATGCTGTGATTATTACGGATAACTCAAAGGTCTATATTATATAGAATATCTATCTAGTCACACCTGATGATCAATGTGGTTATGTTTAATGGAAAGGCCTGTTACCTGTATTAAAGAACGTAATTCCAAGAGATGCAACGTACGTAGTAGTCATACATAAAAACTGTTGAGTTGTATGCTGGCTTTGGCAAGCATTAAAATCAAGCAGCAGTGAGGAAGAGGATATATACATTCAATGTTGTCCACGACTTATTAGTCAAGTATAGGCCTAACAGCACTGGCCAAATTTATAGTGCAACGAATGTATATGAGTAATGAGTGCATAAACACCAAGGCCTACCCATAATTCTGTATTTCTGAGTGACAAGGTATTTGGTTGTGAGCACATTCTTGGTTTCCAAAGATGCTTTCAGTATGGCTAATCCCTACAAGGAGAACACACAAAACACCATGTCAATAAAAAACTTCGACACCTAGTCCTAGTAAAATAAAAAGGGTTCTTAAATACAAGCTTTAGTAAAAAGGGCATGAAAATATAAATAAAATGTCCCAAAATTTCATCAATAGGTTTGAGACAATGAAGTTTAAATATTACCTCTTGGAAACCAACATGAACATGTTTCTCCTCCAAGTCTCCAACTCATACAAATCCCTAACATGGGACTTAATGAGATACGTGATATGGCTGAAGTTATAGCCATAAGCTAGTACAACCTTGATGATGATTCGAGTGGGATTCAAAGTTATAGCTAGACCTGACAAAAATAACCCGACCCGAAAAGGCTGACCCGAGACCAGAAATGACCCGAACTACATCACCCGAATGTGACCCGAAAACCCGAACAGACCCGTAACTGAGCTCTTGACCCGTAACTGACCCGATCCGAAAATGACCCGGTTTTGAAACCACCCAACCCGAAAATGACCTGACAAAACATAACTTTAATTTAACCGAAAAAACTTGAAATGACTTTTTCTCTCTTATTCATTGACCGGAAATGACCCGACTCAAAATAACCCGACCCGGTTACCCGAAACTGACCTGACGAACAAACACGAAATAGACCCGAAACCCGAAATGACCCGAGGCGACTCGAATTAACCCGAAATCAATGAAAGACCCGAACTGATCCGACCCGATCTGGCCCAACTCGAACCCGACCCGTTGACCCGATTTGCCAGGTCTAGTTATAGCTAAAGCTAGTACAACCTTGATGATAATTCGAGTGTTATGGCTGAAGTTAATACAACTTTGAGTTGTTACTCAAGTTATGGTTGAAGCAGGTATAACCTTGGGAATATAAATCAAGGTTATAGCTGAGTCTACTATAACATTGAAGTACGAGTTCAGGTTATGACTGGGACTAACGCAAACCTGGAGGTATGGCCTAAGGTTATGGTTAGAGCTAGTATAACTTTGAGTGTCGTGTCAAGGTTATGGTTGAGGTAAGTATAACATCAAGTTATATATGTTGAATTTATAGTCGAGGTTACTATAACCTTGCATCCAAGGTCTATGTTATGACTAAAGTTACTATAATATTGATCGTTAATACTTGTTTCACATGTTGTGTTGTATTCATTGATTGTATAATATTGTGTTTGCATATGTCGTTGGTTACTCTTGTTCATATGATAAGTAGGATAGTCAGTTATACTGTCCTAGCCTATGAGTTGAGTCGGGATGTTGTTCACGCATGTTAATACAGTCAGTTATACTGTGCATTTGTTTGTTGGCTAGTTTGAATAGATGACGGTAGTATCAGTTATATACTATCGGAATGAACAAACGCAACCCTTCGGGGATTGGTGTA
>VHZZ01011883.1:33123-45213 GCA_009801015.1 Silene noctiflora | reverse complement strand
ACTAGAACACGATATTAGCTTAAAATACTAAAAAAAGTGTTAAAATGATTAGTAAAATATAGCTAAACTAGGGGATAAAAATGCATATAAAAAGTACTTATCAGAAACAAAGCTAGATTGTTTTTTCAAGGATACAATCAACAAGAAGGAATTGACTGTGACGAGACCTTCGCTCCCGTTGCTCGACTTAAGGCTATTAGATTGTTAATAGCTTTTGCCGCTCACAAAGGACTTAAATTATTTCAGATGGACGTTAAGAAGCATTTCTTAACGGATATCTACAAGAAATATTTGAAGAGAAACCTCCTGTATTTCTAGATAGAAAGTTTCAAAATCATGTCTTTAAATTAGACAAAGCTTTATATGATTTGAAACAAGTTACTAGGGTTTGGTACGACAGATTGGGCAAGTTTTTACTTGAAAGTGATTTTAAAAGAGGATATGTCGACATGACCTTGTTTCTAAAATCCAAGGATTTAATGACCTCAGAATTTGAAATGAGCAAGATGGGAGAACTCATGTTCTTCCTAGGGCTTCAAATCCAACAAAGGAGTGAAGGAATTATGATTTACCAACAAAAATACATTAAAGAGGTAATGAGTAAATTTGGTATGGAAAACTCTCATCCAATGGCCTCTCCAATGGTCATAGATAAAAGGTTAACCAAATATGAAGATGGTAAGTCTGTTGATGAAACGACTTATTGAGGTATGATTGGCTTACTTCTCTATTTAACAGCAAGTAGACTAGATATTATGTTTAGTATATGTGTTTATGCTCGATTTCAATCATGCCCTAAAGAATCACATATGATTGCAGTAAAGAAAATTATGAGATATTTAATTTGTACATCTAAGTTATATCTATGGTACCCCATGGATTGTAACTCCTACCTTATAGGTTATTCAG
Organism: Silene noctiflora; assembly: GCA_009801015.1. Classification (NCBI taxonomy): domain Eukaryota; kingdom Viridiplantae; phylum Streptophyta; class Magnoliopsida; order Caryophyllales; family Caryophyllaceae; genus Silene; species Silene noctiflora. The sequence goes on along the minus strand of VHZZ01011883.1, from coordinate 44,304 downwards.
ATGTAAATTATGGAGGTTGTTCACTTGATAGAAAGAGTACATCTGGCATCGCTACGTTTGTTGGACCATGCATTATTTCGTGGGGGGTCAAATAAACAAAATTCAGTTGCCCTATCTACTGCTGAAGCTGAATATATTATTGCCGCTTTGGTACGTTCTCAGTTAATATGGCTTAAGCAGAAATTATCTGACTATGGAGTCAATGTTGGATGCGTCCCAATTTTATGTGATAATACGAGTGCTATTATTATCTCCAAGAACCCCGTGCAACACTCGCGTACAAGACATATAGAGATAAGACACCATTTATTAAGAGACCAAGTCGAATAGGGAAATATAAAACTTGAATTTTGTAGTACGGAAAAACAATTGGTTGATATTTTGACAAAGGCATTAGCTAGAGAACGTTTTGAGACTTTGTGGTTGGAAATTGATTTAATCGGTGACACCTAATCTATCATAAATATTTCCTAACGGTATGACGAACTAGTTAAGATGAGATTGTATGTCTGTGTCCGTATTTTCCGCTGCAAGTATATTCTTATATAGTATTTTATTATTTTCTGAGAATATTCCGTTTGGTAGTCTGTTATATTTTGTGTTTTACACAAACCATAATTTTCGTTCATCACCTATACATTCTAAGGTTTAGAGCTTCATAAACCAATGACATTATAATTGGTTTCATTTAGGATGTGAGTAGCACTCCTTACATGGCATGTAACATTAAATTGCATAATCATGAAATTTGTCTCATATTTCCTGTATACACCCGGGTTTGTGGTGGTGACACATGTGTAGAGGCGATCCTTCATTTATGTTTTACCCACTAGCCCCACATTAGCCGAATTTGCCTCGTTTTGACCCATTTAATTTGGAAGTCTTGTTGTGGTCAATTTTGTTGCTTTTGTGATAGATATTGAAAAAAAGGAAGAAAAAGATGAATGGATTAAAAAAAAAGGATGTGAAAAAGAAAAAAAAAAAGAAGGATGATATTGAAATAAGATTAAAAAAAAAAAGCGGAAATCTCTTATTACTCCTATTCCTATCATTTCCATATTACTTGAGGAGTAGTACTTGTTGATGTGAGTGAGTTTGTGCCACACTTGGCATTGTGGATAATTTTTCACGTTGGGTTGAAAAGTGGAATATGGCTACTTTTGGTTGTGATCGGTGCTAACTTGGCTTTTACCTCCACATATCCAATTTGTTTTGCCTCTTCTTACCCAACTACCGTACCTCACATTCATATGTAAGTCCTCGRCATGTGTTTTGGACCTCGCTTGGTTGGAGTGTATATGTACGGTAGCCAGAGATATCTATCATGTTAGAATGCAAGCATGCTTTTGTAGGTCGAAGTTAGGCGAGTGACTTTTTCATTCTCTCTTACAAAATTTGTACTCCATTTGACTCGTCTTTCTTTTGGTTTGTATCAAACACTTTATATTTAGGGCTTGCTTATGTTGAATTCGTTATTATGCTATAACATTTGTCTTGCTTAATATTTCTTGCCTCAGTTGATATTATTCTAGGCGTTTTATGTTTGTTCTCATCTTTTCGATGATGTCAAGAGGGAGAAGAAATGACCATGATTTCGTATTTTCCTAAGCTTGCTCCTTGTCAAGACCTTTAGTCTCTTAAGGTCCTTAGGTTCTATAACTTTGAACATATATGTTATAACCTTGAGTTCTATGACTATAATTTGACAAATGTGCTTAATTATATATATACTTGTTGCTCGTAATCGTTTGTTTAGTCATGTTAGATTAAGTATGGTTACATCTTGGCAAGCAAAGTTATAGCTGTTTTAGCTATAATTTCATAGATTTGTGCAGTAAAGTTATAGTTGGTTTAGCTACAACTTCAACGTCATTTGAGCATATGACATAGTACAAAGAACAAGTTTCAAGTGAATCAAAGTGAATCTTATGATCAAGCTCAAAGTTACCAAGTAAAGCTACTCAATGATCAAGCTCATGATAAAGAAGACTTCATGGTCAAGTTGGTCAAGTAGCAAAATTGAAGATCATGTTTAAAGATTAATCTTATCTCAAGTAATGACCAAGTGAAGCTCAAGAGAAGAGCTCCTAATCAAATTCAAAAGATGAATCCTACATTGAAGATCTCCTGGAAGATTAGATAGCGTGGGTCATCGTCTTATAATGGTATTTGAAGAAGTAATTTTGGTTTGCAAAGTTATAGGTGTTTTAGCTATAACTTTGCTCAACCAGACATAAGGATCTAGCTATTTGACTATAACTTTGAGCTGGAGTAAAAAAATAACACGACTTATATTTTAAAAGTGTTTAAAAATAGTTTTTCAAATCTTATCTTTAGAATCTTTAAATGAAAAATCTATTTATAATAGATTGAGGTTTGAACTTAAAATTGGGTTATCAATAGATGGTTACCCATAAGATTAGTCAACCTATGTAACAACTTATGAGTTGTTCCTTGGTGGCTAACTAGGGTTTTACAATTATTCATATCTAAACCCTAATCCATCTAACCTAATATCTTAGCCGCCTATCACTCGTGTAAAAAACTCCTTGGTAAGTAAAGATCAGGGTAAATCTAAACAAGATTATTATTAGAGATATTTTATCTCTTTATGACTATTTAGATTATTCTATTTCTTTACTAAGATATTATTAGGTTAAACAAATGGATTAAGATCTCTTTCTTGTCCTACATGCTACATGAGATCCAGGGCTATCTAGGGTTTAAAATATGAAAACCTAGATCTCCTTCTCTACTATAAATACTATACTAATTCATTCATTTAAAAATACTTTTCAATCTGTGGAACTAAGAAATCCTTTGCAAACAAAAACTAAGTGATTTATTTTCTTTTGCAATTTAAATCTTTTGAAAAGTCGTGTTCTTAATTTTATTGCAATTAATTCGTCTAATTAAATCATTATAAGATAATAGCGCTTCATATTGTTTCTTACTCTTTTAAATTGTGAACATTAGAAAAACAATCAAGCACTTTCTTATTAGCGTAAGATAGTCGAGTATTTAACGATACTCAATCTGAGTTACAACTCGAGTTAGTTGTACGAGTAAGTTAGTTATTTTGTAATCCGTAGAAAGGTAGTAAAAATAACTAATCAAGAATAGTGGATGTTGGTTTCGACTTGTGAAACTGAACCACTTCAAAAACCCAAGTGACTCTTGCATTCTTTTTGTAACGGTTCTTTACGTTTTGCAACGTTAGTTGATTAGTCGAGTTTAATCCATAAACTTCGAATAATCTATTGACTTACACGCTATATACGGACATATTAAAAAGTTGGCATACTTTATTATACTCAATTCACCCCCCCCCCCTCCTCGAGAGTATTTCGGATAGATAGACTCTTCACCCGGCGTCACACATCGAGATGCGGCCATGGGCACCTCGGCGAGCGCCACAAAGTGATTCTGCTGGGCAAAGTCTCGAAATTCCACACATGGAAATCCGGGTACCGCGGGTACGAGTGATTGTCACGGCTGTCTGCGTTCCTGGGCCGCTCAAGCGGCTATGGTCCTCTTGGTGCCTTCTTCTTGACTTGATATGGTGAATGCGCTAAACTAGTAACGATTTCCGGTGGAAATATGGAGAAATTCGTATAACACAAACCGATGCAAAATATGGGTTTTTATATGAAAATGATAGGGAAAATAAAAATCTTAACAAGACATTTGCTAATATACTCAAATACAAGAACGTTTAGAGAAATTATGGAGAAATTACTGCATAAAATTAAAGATCTTACCTTAAAACCTAGAAATTTCAAAATAGTAATGTAGGTGAGATGGAAGATGACATCTCTTGTTGAAATGGAATTAATAGTAGAGATAAAAGACTCTAGCATGGATTTGATTGTAGTTAAATGATTATCTAACCTTTGGTTGATAGGAAAGGAGTATTGAGAGAGTCTTTCGGGTTTTAGAGAGAGTGTCGAGTTCTTGATTGAAATAAGAATACAATTGGGGAAAAATAGGACTCATACGTAACGATTTATGTACAGTGGGTTACTCGGTCAAGTGTGTTAAGCTACTCGGTCGAGTTATCTCGAGCTACTCAGTCGAGTGTCCTGATATCTGAAAAACATGCTTTTGTGCAAGGACGTGCTCCGATTTAGCTACTTATGTATTCTGTAGTACTACAAGTTATTACCATTCTACTCCTAACACAAGTAAAAGATCAATCACTCTACTTCTCACTATTTAGTTCACTACACACTTCCGCTCTCTTGCCAAGGTACTACTCAAAGCCAAGTCAAGTACATAATCATTTCAAATTCCATTTTGTCAGAGTTATCAGACAAAACTTCTATCCTTACACGTATTGTAACACCCCCATTATACCAAACAGCCTTTAGCGAAGCCTACCTTAGAAAATAGGAACGTTACCTTCTCGATTTCCCGAGTTAGTACATATCAAATAGACAATATGGAAACATTTATCAAAGTGAACACCATTAAAATGATTACAAGTTTCCAAACTCCAAAATGAAATAAAACTCATGTCCAAAATAAAGTGACTATCTATTAAACTCAGCGTAAGCTACAAAAAAATGACTCATCAGGTGTCCCATCCTAACCCACATACAAGATCAATCATCACCACCTGCTAAATGCACTGCTCCCAATTTCCCGGAAATATCAAATGGTTCACCATAGTTTTGAAAACATACAAAGGTTAGTACAACTATACGATTAATCACAAGAAATGTACAACCACATATAAATCATATAAACAAGCCAATACAATTCCATCAACCCCGAGCTCCGTAGTAACTTGTGTCTGCACCGCAGCATAAACACCAATGGTTCCCATCACAACAGGTAACCAACCCCTACCGATGTCAGACCGCAGTACTGGTCAGCACAAGCCCTTCTCATCGTAATGAGCGAACCCAGATCCTTAATGTGCACATCCCCCTTGTGACGGGAGTCACAAGAGGCGATTTATAGGGGTGAAGTTCATCTCCCGACATGATCTCACAATCTCAACCACATTCCATTATCATTACCATAAAACAATAATCACAATGATTTAAATCACAAACCAGGTAAACACAACAATTTCATAATCAATCATATAATCATAATGAGTAGGAAAACACTACCTTGTTCGCAAAATTCGACTACCACCCAAATCTACTAGAAATGCTCCTCTACGAAGTCGTCACCTATATAAACAATATGACTATAATTACTACACCATTATATAAACAATTGCTATCAAATTCCCCCTTAATCAACCCAAATTAGGGTTAAGTCAAAACAAAAATGAACAAAGAACGAAGATCGGGACTTAGTACGCAATCAACACAAGAAAATGAGAATTCCGAATGCTAAAGTACCAACACCTTGCTTAGATGATGATTAGGGTGATTAGAGAGAGTTTTAGAAATGTTTTAGGTTACAAATGACGTTTAGAAATTGGTAAAATGATTTATAAACCTCCCCAAAACACCTAAATCAAACCGCGGAAAAAAACTGTTTGACCGGTCCCTCGGTCGAGTATCGCACACCACTTGACGAGAAACAGCTACTCGATAGAGTACATCACCTACTCGGTCAAGTGACTCACAATAGGAACTATCCAAAAACCAACCACCTACTCGGCTAATAGCGATTGACCGAGTAAGGCTCACTCGGTCGAGTTCCTCACCTACTAGACCGAGTACGAAAACTCATAAATGCGTAGTACTATAATCTTCCCTCCTTAGAAGGAACTTTGCCCTCGAAGTTCACACTCATACCTGCATAACATATACACCACTAACTCCAACATAAAATCAAACTCAAAACCAAAGACGGACGCTTCTAAAAGATGACAAAATATACACTAAAGCCAACAAAAAAAAAACAGAATGTACACCAAACCGACCAAAATCAGATGCGATCTCTCCTACCCCCCGTAATAAGAATAAGGTTACGACCTCGTAACCAAACATACCTGCTTAAAAAGATGTGGATAACGCTCTTTCATCGCCTCTTCGGGTCTCTACGTGGCCTCTTCCACGTTATGATTAAACCATAACACCTTAAGTAGCGTAGTTTCACCATTTCTAAATTTGCGCACCTTACGATCCAAGATCTCCTTAGGTACCTCAACATAAGTTAGTGCGTCATCTAACTCGATCGTCTCAGCCTCAAGCACATGTGACGGGTCACTAGCATACTTCTGTAGTTGAGACAGATGAATAACATTGTGAATCCAATCCAAAGCCGGCGGAAGTGCCAATCTATAAGCCACTTCCCCGATTATGTCCAATATCTCATAAGGACCTATGAAATTTTGGCTAAATTTCCCCCGTTTGCCAAATCGCATCACACCGCGCATCGGTGACACTTTCAGCAGAACTTTGTCACCCAGTTGAAACTCTATGTCACGATGATGCAAGTCCGCATAACTTTTTTGCCAATCCTGCGCTGCTTTCATCTTTTATCAAATTAAGTGAACCTGTTCAATCATGTCTTGCACAATTTGTGGTCCTAAAACCACAGCTTTTGAACTGTTATAACAACCCGGATTTTCAGGACCTTATTTAAAAAGTCCTAAAATAGGAAACAACGTAAGATAGATACATAGCCGTGTCATTACTATTTTAACTAACTTTAATTAAAGAAACAATGTTAAATATTACAACAAGTTACAATGTTATGTAATGAAATACAAATTTTCAAATCCCATATTCAGCTTGGCAAGTCTCGTGGATGGTCAGTCTTCACGAATCTGACAAATCTGAAGTTTTTAAACTTTTTTTTTTTAAATTTATGAGAAAAACAACAAACATCAGGTTTGTCAGATTCGTGAAGACTGACCATCTCCGAGACTTGCCAAGCTGAAGATGGGATTTAAAAATTTGTATTTCATTACATAGCATTGTAATTTATTGTAATATTTAACATTGTTTCTTTAATTGAAGTTAGTTGAAAATAGTAATGACTCGGATATGTATTTATCTTCCATTGTTTCCTATTTTAGGACTTTTTAAATAAGGTCCTGAAAATCCGGGTTATTACAACTGTCATCCCAACAAACCAGGATCCTACGCCTTCTTCCATACAATGCCTCGAATAGTGCCATCCCTATGCTCGTATGATAACTATTGTTGTATGAAACTCGATCAAATCCAATCGATCCTCCCAAGTACCACCAAATTCCATCACACAAGCTCGCATTATTTCGTCCAAAGTCTTAATAGCTGTATATGTTTGCCCGCCAATCGCAGGATCGAATGTCCTTCTCATTTTCAAACTAGTCCCCAAGGAATCCTGCAATTCTTGCCAAAATCCTGATATAAACCGCGCATCTCGATCTGACACAATGTCCTTTGGTACCCCCATGTAGCTTTACCACATTCTTCTTATACTCAGTACCCAGCTCGATCTTACACCAAGTATCTTTCAATGGAATAAAATGACCTGGCTTCGTTAGTCGATCAACGATCACCCAACTCATGTTATTACCTTTAGGTGTTCTCGGTAACCCGACAATGAAGTCCATGGATCTAGACTCCCACTTCCACTCAGGTACCTCAACCGACTGACTGTTACCTTGCGGTCTCCATTGCTCTCCCTTGACCCTCTGGCATGTCAAGCATCTAGCGACAAAATATGCTACCTCCTTCTTTATCCTCGGCCTCCAAAAGGTCTTTTTCAAATATATTTATAAATTGTCACTTCCCGGGTGCACAGAATAAGGTGTATAATGAGCCTCTGTCATAATCATCTTCTACAGCTCATCATCACTAGCAACACACCATCTATCATCAAAACGAACACTACCATCATCATGAATCACAAATCTCGAGGTAGTACCTTTCTCCACTTCATCTTTCCACTCCTGGATCTTAGGATCAAGTAATTTCTTCTTCCTCATCTCATCATACAGCTCGGGCTCCATAGTTAAGTCACTAATTGCATCCCATTTTCGGATCATGTGAATTCCCATCTTCTTTACTGCTTTTTTTTGTCTCACCATCAACATGGCAGTGCATAAAGAATGCACAATATTCCTACTAAGAGCATCAGCTACAATTTTAGCCTTCCCCTCATGGTAGATAATCTCCATATCATAGTCACCTATCAACTTCATCCATCTCCTCTGTCGCATGTTTAACTCCCTTTGGGTGTAGATGTATTTTAAACTCTTGTGATCTGAAAATACTTTAAAGGTCGCCCCATATAAGTAATGCCTCCAAATATTTAAAGCAAATAGATCTGCACCCAACTCCAAGCCGTGAGTAATATAATTCTCTTCATACGGTTTCAGCTGTCTCGACGCATACGCAATAACTTTCGCGTTTTGCATCAAAACATAACCCGATCCATTCTTCAAGCATTAGTGTAAACCTCAAAGTTCCCACCCCCTTCTGGTAAAGCTAGGATAAGAGCTGTAATCAAACTCTCTTTTATGGTTTAGAATGCCGATTCATAACTCTCATCCCAAGGAAACCAGTTCTCTTTCCTCATAGTGTTGTTATAGGCCGCGCTATCTTAGAAAAATCATTTACTAACCATTTGTAGTATCCGACCAAACCAAAAAACTCTGAATTTCAGCCATATTTTTCGGTGCTTCCCAATTCGACACATCCTCAATCTTACTCGGATCCACTGCCACACCCTCTTTAGAATTCACATGGCCTAGGCAGGCCACTTTCTCCAACCAAAATTCGCACTTAGACAACTTGGCATATAGCCGGTTATGTTATAAAGTCTGCAATACCAGTCTCCAATGCTCCTCGTACTCCTCCTTATTCTTAGAATAGAATAAAATGTCATCAATGAATACCACCATAAACCTGTCTAGAAACGGGCTAAAGACTTGATTCATGAGATCCATAAACACAGATGGTGTATTAGTCAACCCGAACAACATCACTACTAATTAATAATGACCATACCTCAATCAGAACGTCGCCTTAGGAATGTCGTTGTCTCTAATCCTCAGCTGATGATACCCCGATCTTAAGTTAATCTTCGAGAACACCATAGCTCCACTCAACTGATCAAATAGATCATCAATTCTCGGCAATGGGTACTTGTTCTTAATGGTGACATGGTTCACCTCCCGGTAATCGATACACAACCTCAAACTGCTATCTTTCTTTTTCATTAATAAAACCAGTGCGCCCCACAATGACACACTAGGTCTGATGAACCCCCTTATCTAGCAACTCGTCCAATTGATTCTTCACCTTTCCAATTCTTTCGGTCCCATTCGATATGAAGCCTTAGATTTAGGTCTCGTTCCCCGGTTTAAGCTCCACACAGAAGGCAATGTCTCTCTTAGGAGGTAATCGCGGTATTTCATCCGGAAAAACATCCTCGAACTTACCAACAATCGGTATACTCGCTGCTGTCGACTCCTCCACTCGAGTATCTCGAGTATCTCTCACATGAAATAAAATAATAGGACATCCCTTCCTTAAACCTGATTTTAAGGTCATAGTTGCGATGATTTTAACCTTTGGCTTCATTATATAACCTCGGTAACAGACTCTAATACTCTTAGGACCCTTTAACAACACCTTCTTCAAATGACAATCGATGTTTGCTTTATACTTAGCCAAACAATCTATCCCCACAATGACCTCAAACCCGTTCAAAGAAAATACAAACAAGTCAACTGGAAAGTCTACCTCCTCGACAACCATAGACACCCCTTTATACAGCTTACTACATAAAACATACTCTCTTGACGATATAAAGACCTCATCCTAAACCAAATCGAATGCCCCCAAACCCATGGTCAAAGCATGACTCCTAGACACAAAAGAATGAGCAGCACCCGAATCAAATAAGACAAAGGTTGGTATATTATTGACCAGAAATGTACCAGTAACGACTTCATCATCCTCTTCAGCTGCCTGTTTATCCATCATAAACAATTTTTCGCTGCTTTTCTGACCTCCTTGCACCGTACTCGTCGATGCTGTGGATTTGGCTGCCGAATTTTGATTCCCCTTGTTGTTTGGACGCTGATAAAACCCACCATTATGGTTGTAGCCACCGCTGTTGTTGTTGCTCTGACTCCCCTGATAATTCTACGACCTAGCCATGCGATTACTTGCCATACTTTAAGTCGAAGCTTGGTAAGAATTCCATAATTCGCTAACCTTTTAGCATGCACTGCCCTTTCGTATATCTCTTTCATGTAGTGATTACCCTAGCTCGTAACCTCTCTAAGATCTTCAGCGTCAACCCCTTATCAAAACAAAGAGCTAAGACCTGCTGGCTCAGCTGCATCTCCTCAACATAGAAGGATAGCTCATTGAACTATTCACCACAGTCATGTCATCAGCCAAGACGAAGGAATCAAATTCTGCTCTCAACTGAATCCAAATATGCTCCGGAATAAACTTATGCCTCAACTCAGCTCGAAACTCATCCCAAGGAATCATTGTTTCCCCTTGATTCTTGTAGTAGTCTCTTATAGGCATTCTCTCCCGATACCACCATACCCCAGCCTGACCTGCCAAGTTGAAGGCGGCCTGGTCTACTTTCATAATATTAAGATAGTTGACCACCTCAAATGCGCTCTCCATTTCACGAATCCATTTATCAAGCATATTCTTTGCACCTGTGCCCTCATATATTCGTGGGATGGTGATGGGCAATAGCAGAGCTAATAGCGGATGCATCTACTGGCACCTGCCTTTATTCCCCCACATTTTTTAGGACCTCAGTGAGCGCGTCATTCTGCTCAATTATCCTCGCTATCTCATCAATAGTCATGTTGGCGGCCCTCTCGGCAGCAACTGATCTCCTTTGTAGCATTTTGAACTTCAATAACAAGATAAACATAAGCTCATAGCCTACGGCTCAAAATAACATCTCGCTTGCAAAAGGGAATACTTGGTCGAGTACTGGAAGTCATTCGGCCGAGTAATCCTCACTAGGTCGAGTACTTTGTTGGAGTATGTGTCCTCGACAATAATGCGATCACGTGTTTAAATCTCGTAATAAGAATACATGAGGGAAAATAATATTTTATTGTCAACTGATCCACATTAATCGGTAATGATTGGATGACTAGAGTTTGACATTACTGTCGTATGACGGTGGTGATCAGTTGATCCCTTAAGGTCATACCTTTAGGGTAACACTCTTAATTGATTAATTAATTAATTGTATGTTGATACAAGTAATTAATTTCTTAAAATTGAACAATGA
>VHZZ01011879.1:29727-46314 GCA_009801015.1 Silene noctiflora | reverse complement strand
ACGCAATGTGAGGTGCAAATATACAATATACAAAACCAAAAAAAATAGGGAAGAAGGAGATATTGAGAGAACTCGAGCAAAAAAGGGCAGTGGATAAAATATATGTTGGTATGGAGGTTCGAACTCCCCATCTCCAAAGTGCAAGAACACTAATCGTATCACCTCTACCACTAAACCAAGGAATTGTTTATGAAATATACTGCACTATATTCTACAAGTTGTAAACCAGTGGGGATTCAATTGAACCCCCACTACAAACACCCCTGGGTGTATGGTGAATTGGTGATGTAGCATACCCAGTATACCCAAAAATTTGTTATATATTTGCTTAGATCAGTTTTCCTGTTATTTAGAGGTGATTGATTTAGCTTGATTAGACATTTAGACTTCTCACTTTTGATATCTTTTTTTTTTTTTGGCAGCAGTAAAGAAAGTAGCTTACAGTCTTACACAGTACTAACCCGACTCTCAGAATTGGTTTTTATTATTACATTATTGGAGTAAGAAAATAAACTACGGATGGGTTTGACAAACAAAGCATGCTTCTTGAGAGGACGATCGGAGCCGGCCAATTGAGTTGATATACCTTTTCTCTTCTTTATGAACTCAGCTTCGGAGGAGTACCTACAACAAGACACACTTACGCCACGAGGACGTAGAAATTGTTGGGAGAAAGGTCTACTTATAGAGAAAGTAGACAAATTGTGTCTTGGAGATTCGTCCTCCTGACTATGATTCTTCTTCTTGGACCTGATAATTCTCCTTTTCTATTTTACTTGATGATAAAAAGGGTACCTGCAACGCATATATGAAGTAGGGCGCAAGATAGATTATGAAGCGGGGAGATCTTACATATCTTACGACATGCTGAAAAAATGAAAGGTTGGTGGTCATTTAGGGCTTGATAGCAAGTTGAGGTGGCATTATAGTCGTTTACCAACGAAACACACAATCTTGAATCATGAGAAATAACCCTAGCCTTTCCCTCGAGAAGTTCAGTACCAGGGGAAGAGAAGTTGGCACAAATAGAGGACGCACCCGAACTCTCAGCACAAGTAAAAGACGCAGTCAGACTTACGCTGGGAATAACAGGCTTCACATTAATGTTATTATCTAAGGGAATCATGTCGTCGTTCATGACAACCATCCTCTCAGATTTCCGCTTTTTTAGACATATTCTCCTCTTTTTCTTCTTACAATATTCTCTTTTAATGCCACTCTCCATAGTTGCCTCAAAATTAAGAATTTGAATTGTTAAAGTTGACAAATCTTTTTTGTGATAAAAACTCACCTTTTTACCTTCGAGCACCTTATAATAAGATTATGCGGGGATTCTTAAACGGGAATGACCTCCACCCTTTTTGGAGAACTCAAGAACTCGCGTATCAGAAAAAAGGCTCATTCTTCTTTAAGCTAGTGATCAAATTTATACCACTATTGTTTTGAACATCAGTCACCTCTAAATTCACACTCTCACTATCCTTAATACTTGAGTCACTTTGAACTTCCATCACTTTCGTGATCACACTTTCAGTCTCATTTATACTAACATCAGGTTCCGAGACAACATGAGCGGGCATCTTATTGTTCCCATCCATGCCAACTGCAGCAGCGACTTCCGACACTCTTTTACCATTTTCTTTTTTGAGAAGGTAGCCGCTTACCACATCTAATTCCCTTAAAACATCCTTATTACTAGGTTCAACCACCAAGGCCTCGACCAAATCCAATTCAGCTTCCAAAAACCTTTTCAACTTCATATATGCAACCGCCCTACGAAATAGTGCCTTAACATTACGAGGAAATGCGTCCAAAATCATGGTGCAGAAATCCAAAGCAGCTCTGTATTCCTCAAGCTTCAGGGCACAAGCAGCGAGATTAGAATTAAGAACAAAGTCAGATAACGGTTGAAAATCTTCACCTCTAATAGTTCCCAGGCTCAAACTTAGAAGTTTACACGCTTCATCGTAACACGTTGCGGCCCTATCGAAATAATTTTGTCTAAAAAGACTGTTCCCCTTGTCCTTAAGGTCCCCCACTTCAGACAAAGCAGACAAATTCAACCCCTGTATTTTCATAAAACAGCCTAGCATCCTATCCCCATCATCCTCCATAAACTCATCGCTAACATGAGCACAAGCAAACGTTTCAAGAAATTTATGATAAGCAGTAGACGAAGACATAGTTACAGAACCGAAAAAATGAAAACAACGGACCACACTACCCAGTAAACGCAAACAACACTGATAAGAAACGAGAAAAAGATCTGGACCCCTCAATACTCAACAAAAAACTCAGCAACTAGGATTCAATTGAAAATTAAACCCATTAAAAAACACAGCTGAAAGACGATGAAAACAACTATAGAAAGTCGATCAGAGGAAATGGTGATAAAAAACAGCCATAGAATAGCCAACACCAGCGAGAAGAGAATGATCAACTAACTCAAAACAGCAACACACAAAAGAGGGATCAAACCTGGACCATAGAAACAGAAAACGAAGCAAAAACAAACCCCCACTCGGATGAAGATGAAGAGCGGAATTAGACGGTTGGAAAAGCCTCGTCGGCGACCTAAGGAGGCAGCCGGAGAAGTCGTCGGCGAGGAGCTGATCGGTATCTGATGGGTTTTAGGTTTTTTTTTATTTTTGGGGTTTTTCTCTCTCCTCACTCTCAAGTAGAACTTGTGATATTTAATCCATCTTTTGAGAATTCCACTTTCGATATCATGTGAATGTAATTATGTAAAAGTATCAAAACTTAGTAAAAAGATTTTCTAAGCATTACAATTTGACTCGACTTGAATTTTAACTAGATGAAATAATCAAAAGGAAAAGGAAAAGGAAAAATAGAACTCAAAGCATTATGCACGAAGCCAACCTTGGCATTGCTCAACTTGTAGTCTCGTACCTAAGTCATGGAAGAGGATCCTCTCCATTACTTTCTGGTCCATTTCCTCTCTAAAAGAAAATTAGATCATATATTTCCATCTCACCCATTTGACTTTTCTTTTCCAATTAAATTACGATCGTCCGACCAGTTCATAACTAAATCTGAACCACTAGATAGATAATGGACCTCTATTTTCTTTTTAGAAATAGAGAGGATCTAGTCACACGTCCACAACCACTAAGTCATACCAAATATACCAACTGTATGGTACATCCAACTGGTAGCTGTATCACTTTAGTAAAGCAATTGTTTACCACTTTACCTTAAACTTAAACATTACAAAAGAACTTACCACTATATTTTCTCATTTTAAACACGCAATTAATCATACTAAAGTGTGACAAACATCATAATTACGGTTTCTATAATTACCCTTTCCTCGCATTTCATAGTGGAAACCTTAGCTTTTCTTAAAGCTCAAAACAATACTCCATCATTTTGACCTAAAAAACTTGCAATTTCAAAACCTCACAACCCAAAATGCCAAGCTTAAAAATCTCCTCTCTACTAAAGTGCATGAATACATGCAAAAACGACACGGCCGTGGCCACGCCACAACTCGGCACAAAGGTGCATAACTTGAGTGATCAACCAGTGGAGATACAAATAAGGGTGGGATCAATACTGAAGAAGGTTCATACATTAAAGCCGGGTTCGTCGAAACGGCTTAAGAGCAAGGCTATATACAAAGCTTACATGCCACAACAAGTTACAAATAATAAGTATATGTATTATTATGATGAGACATGCTTGCCATATGTGTGGATCCATGAAAGTGGAGGTAACTTTTCTAGGATGGTGAAGCAACAATATATAAGTCTTGAAGATCTTAGGGATTCTTCTGAAATTAGGGTTTATAGAGATCATCAAAGAGGTTGTATTTCTGTTAGAAAGAAGCCAAGGGTTGACTTTTGCACTAGATGAGTACGGGCTAATTGTTTTTATTAATTGTACTTGTCTGACCGTCACAAGCTTATAACTCTACATATGTTGATTGTAAGTTTGGGTTTATTTTGTAACTTTAGTGTTTTAACTTTTTAAGTGTTTTTTTTGGGGATAAGTGTTTGTATCATTGTATGTGGGTATTTGAATTTGTGGTAGATCTACAAATTGTAATAATCTATCTAATCTAATCTAATCGAGCAAATTGTATACCTCTATACGAATTACGAACATACTTTTTTGGGGGGGGAGTGTTTTTAGCAAATTCTATATTTGTAGTCTGTAATTTTTTGGTTTGAAGTAATATTTCCTTTAATAAGTAATATAAATAACTTAAAAAAAAATAAAACAATTTGTAGGAAATGAAAATTTGGAGAGAAAAAAAAAGTATAGAAAATGTGAGTTGAAATTTATGGTATAACAACCACTAATACAGATAAATTTTATTAGGAAAAATAATAAATAACCACCAAGAATTCGCGTTTTTTACAAAGGGTTTTTCTAACATGTTCCCTTAGGGCATGTGTTAATGGAAATATTTTCAAGATTATTTCACTAATTATGGTAAATATGAGTTTCAAGTCTAATTTGGGGTGATTATATTTTCAACAATCTTTCCTTAATTAGGTTATTAACATGAATCCGTTTTACAAATTATCACCACGTATTTGCATCCCCCTTACTACTAAGAGAATAAAAATTCTCTTAGTTTTCCCTCCAAAAGGCATTTAGCTAAATAAGGCAATAAGTAAAACTTTATTTCATTACATTATTATATTTTCAATGAATATATTCTTATAATTAAACTCTAATCATTTAATTAAATTCATAATTATGATTTTTTTCATTAACATAAATTAAAATTGGTTTTAAATTATAAACATAAGTTGCTATTTTTTTGAATAATGCAATAATATATTACTATAGATGTTGCTAAATTTTTGAATAATGCAATAATATATTACTGTAGATGTTGCTAAATATTATTTAATAATGCAATAATATATTACTGTAGATAATAATTTGACACATATTTAGTATTTACTATTAGTTTCGTGACAAAAAAATTCATTTAAAAAAAATCACACCTTAACTTAATTCTCTTTGATTAGTTTTTCATTTCAAATTTTTTGTTTCATATCAAAATACAAAATAGAGAAATATTAAATATTTATGGTGTGCAAATTTAATACACTAAAAAAAATAAAAACTTTATATACCGCGCAATGGCGCGGGATCTATACTAGTTTTTATAAATAACTTCTAACATTCACAATATATTCACCAATCACCACCATATTTTTTTATCGCGAACATCATTTTTCTTATTTTTCAACTTGTTAAGTGACAATGTACGGAAAAATTACAAAATTACCCTCATTTACTTACCGCGACTAATTAATCCAATCCCAAATAACATAACATATCCCTCTCCCTCTCGATTTCCCTAAAACCCCCGATTGATGTCGGTACTAAAAATTAGTTTTAAAATACTAACTTATGGTGATTGGTGACAATGTGAGATCGATCAGAAAGTTCCGTGATGTTGAGAAGTACGTTTGATATTTTATTGATTTTGTCGAAATCAGAAAAGCTACAAAAATAAATTGATCGATTTGTCAAATGCGGACATCTCCGTGGCTCGTTGTCAACGCGGTCATGACTTTTGTAATGAATCACTGCTTAGCACATCACTCTATAACAAATATACGTCTTAAATTTAAAATGAGTAAAATATGATAGCCGAGAGAAATGAAGGATGTCATGAACTAACAAAAAGGTTGTGCTAAATATGCAAATGAAAATACCTTTGATCTGTTTTAATCTTAAAACAAATATTAATGTAGTGCAAAAGTGCAAATACATTTATACCCATCCCTTATGACTCATTCCCTTTTAAAAAAGTTTACAACGATTCATTTTCGTCATTTATTTATTATTTTGCTTTTGTGCAACGGTTAACAATCAACGAACTAAAAGATTTGCTATGGTTTAAGAAATACTGAGTATAAAATTTAATTTGGCCATGAAAAAAATATATACGAGTACATATTTAAAGTATAAATGAACAAAAAATATTACGTGGCAATTTTTATATTTTCAAAATGTTTAAACTACAACAAATTTTTATAAACCGTCATTTTGACCAAAAAGAATGTTTTTTCAGTGAATATCAATCATATTAGATTTTTGTTTTTGTGAAAAAAATGATTTTTTGTTAAGGTAAAGACTTTTAGTAATTAACATTTGCCGAATAACATATTTTATTTTATAAAAAAAATATTTAACTTTTGGTATGACCATGCGAAAAAAAATAGATGAGTTTTGTAAAATCTCCTATATACTAAAAGAATAGGTGAATTCACAAGTTTTCCCTCCAAAACGCATTTTTTTAAATAAGGAAACTATGATAATTTAATTGTTTTTACTAAATAAAGAAATTAATAATTATAATATATTTCATTATATAATTTTTTCATTAAAATTAACCTTTTCATTAAATTATATATTTTCACTAAACATTAAACTATAATATTTTAATTAAAATATAAATAAATAATATTAAACTAGAAACTATTAAATTTTTTATTGATACTATTATTTAAGAATGAGTTGAATCATACTATGTATAAACAAAACTATAAATCGTTTTGATTACTTTCATRACAAAAAGAAATTGAGAGAATTTATAAAATTGGAATCGTTAGCTTTGTGGTATAAAAAATATTTTTTAAGAAACTCAATTCAGCACATTACTCAATTGTCTTGGATTAATTTTAAAATTTAAAATTTTTTTTTCTCGAAACAAAATACAACGAGAAAATGAACAATTAATGAGCTACCCTTATTATTTTACAGTTCAATTTTACTCGGTTTTCTTGAATAATTTTGCAGTTCAATTTTCTTTCTCATGTCAAAATATAATTACGTGAAATATGAAAAATTAATAAAATGTTAATTTAAGATTTAGTAAAGTCCATAAACACCGCGCATTTATTGCGCGGAATCTAAACTAATGAGTAGATTAAGGTAAAATACGGTTCATTAATTATACGAAAACTCAGATATAATCGGAGACGTTCTGATATTATTTAAATCAGTTAATGCTCTTTTAGTTTAAGACGGTCTCGAGCAAGAATTACTCTTGTACCAAAACTATTGAACATAAACCTCCCTACACGATACTTCCCTTCTCCCAAACTCTTCCCCAATTCCTCCATCTTTTACCTCTTCAACTCTTCAGAAATCCCAATTTCACCAAAAATCACCCAGTAAAACGATGGGAATCTCCCTCAGTTCAGGAAGAAGAAACCAACCGACCAACACAAACCACCACCATCACCACCACTTACACAACCCATACTACAACCAACCACCACCATCACAACCACCGCACCAACCACCATACTCATACCCCACCACCGCACCAACCACCACCGATCCATACGCACAGTACCCATACCACTACACCTACCAACAACAACAATACCCACCTGTAACTACAACGGTCCAATCTAATTCATATTATAATAATGGATGGTATAGTAATAGTAATACTAATGGGGGTAATTATGTAAATCCTATGATGGGTAGGGGTGGTTTTCAGTTTTACCCTCCTGGGGGTAATTTTGTAAATGGGTGGCAGCCGCAACATCAAGTGAGGGACCCACATGGGATGGTGGTGCCGGTGTCGCCGCAACCGGTGCCGTATGTTGAGCATCAGAATGCTAAGGTTGTTAAGAATGATGTTAATGTTCATAAGGATACTATTAAGCTTTTTGTTGATGAGGATTTTCCTGATCGTTACTTGGTTTCTTTTGTTTTTGATGCTCATTTTGATGGCAGGTTTGTGCTTTCCTACTTTTAGTTCAATTTTTTTTATCTTATTTGGTTGATTTGGGGTCGACCGACATGAATCGTTCTTTGAAACCGTCACATATGGGTTGGTTTGTGCTTCTCTACTTTCATTTTTTAAACTATTGGTAGCAATTTATCTGTTATTTTGTTGATTTTACATGAATCATTCTTTGAAACCATCGTATATGAGTTGTTTGAAATTGTGATATTGGTTGGAAGAAGTGGACATGTCAGATGGTTAGGTATCGGATTGAATTTAACGTGGAACATATGGTGGTGATTTAATTGAAGCAATTTGGGATGATAAGTTTCGTTATTTTAAGTAAAGAAAGTTGTAGAAGACTTTATTCGAATTTGTGTTGGGATCCAATAGAGCCGGAGATAGATGAGCTGAGTTGATTTAATTAGTTCTACAAAAATGTGACTAATCAAGGAAACATTTTTGTAAAAGATTTGAGTGTTTGGGGCTAAGGTTTGTTTGGATACAAAAAGAGGAGGGAACGGGAGAAGGAATGAAGCAAGCGAGTTTTTCTATGTCCTTTCGTGTGTTGGAGGGAATTTGATATGCCTTATAGGAGTCAAATGGAGGGAGGGATTAACTTCCTCTCTTCTCCAAATCGATTCAATTCTGGCTAACCAAACAAAAGAACTGTCCCTCTTCCTTTTCATCCATCCAATCAAAGGGTTAGTCATTATTGTTGTTATTGAGTTATTGTTAGAGAATGGTTTACGTACGCTCTTGTAAACCTTGCCTAGGTGTGTTAGGCCAGAATTACACTTAAGTAACCTGGTTTATGAGGTTGGCACAATCACACATTCACACATTCACACTTATAAACGTGTACTCAACAAATTGCAGAATTCTGTGTTAGGCTAAATTAGCTACATGAGTGTGTCATGTTTCATTGCTCGTTGAGAAATACTTGCTTCAACTAAACTTATTGTTTTCATTGTAATTTAGCCCTCAACCGGTGTAAGCTCTGACAGTCAATTTTTTCAAATTTATGTAGAGATAAATAATCCTTTGAAACTATCACATACCAGTTGTCTGAAATTGTAATATTGTTTGGACAAAGTGGACATTTTAGGCGGTAGATTGATTTTAGTGTGCAACATGTAGCGGTTTTAATTTAAGCAATCTGGGGATGATAAGTTTTGCTATTTTAAGTAAAGAAAGTCTTGGGAGGACTTCACTTGCGAATTTGTGTTGGGATCCATTAGAGATGGAGATGGTTGAGCCTACTTGATTTCGATTAGTTCTAGAAAGGTGACTAATCAAGAAAAAAAATTTCCAAGATTGGAGAATTTGGGACTAAGTTTTTGTTTGGATACAAAAAGTAGGAGGGAACGGGAGAGAGAATGAAGCTAGTGAGTTTTCTCTACTTCTTTCCTGTGTTTTGAGGGATTTTAATCTGCCTTATAGGGGTATGATGAAGGATTCACTTTCTCCCTTCTCCAAATCTCTTTTAACTTCAATTAAGCTACCCTACAAAATAAATTTTCCTCTCCTCCTTCGGTCCGTCCAATCAAAGGGCAAGTCTCTGTTATCATTATTGAGTTTTTGTTAGAGAATGGTTCATGGGCACCCTTGTAAAACTTCTATGGTTTTGTTGGGTCATATAGACTTAGGTAACCCTGTTTATAAGTGTGGCACAGTCACATTTATAACTCCCGCTTCTTTAATGCAGTGTTGAGATACTTGAGTGCATGCTGGTATACTCAACAAGTTGCACAATTTTTTCTTGGGCTAAATTATCTACACGAGTGTGTCATGTTTCATTGCTCATTAAGAAATACGTGCTCCACCAAATTTATTGTTTCCGTTGTAATTTAGCGGTCAACTAGTGTAAACTTCTAACAAATAATTTTTACCAAATTTACGTGAGATACAACATACGAATAATAATTTATATGTTTGCTTAATCTAACCAATGTTTTTTTTTTGCGCAGTCATTTTTAAAGAAAAGGTTGTAGTTGTATGTTGTGAAAAATATTTGTATGATCGCCAAAGTTATATAGGGTCTACATAAATGGAATGAGAGTAACATACTACTTTCTGTTCTTAGGAAATGCCCAATTTTCCAAATTTGGCGTATTGATTAGAGTTGCCCCATATTATTTTTTGGCCTACAACGAGTGTGAAATGGCAAGATTATCTGTACAATGATACTATTTCAATCCTAGTTACTCCCAACTTAATTAACCAGCTACCTTTGTCAATAAACATCCGCCGCCAGACAAAAGTAACACTACCACGATTTTGGAACTGTTTGATGGAGTGGGCTTGTGGAGGGTTGTTCGATTATGGATTTCAGGGAGTCATGATTTGAGGGTAGGGTAGCAGGAGATTTGGTTGTGTGAGAGTGGGTTCGTTGTCGGAGATCAGTGGTGGTTGGTTATGTGAGGGTATGACGGGTGACGCAGTTCGAGGTCATGGTAGGGTGTTTGAAAGAAGGTCGTTTGAGGGCGGAGGTCGTTTGCGGTAGGTCATGGTGGTGTGAGGGTGGGTAGCGGGAGATCTGCTGATGTGAGTTTTATGAATAGAGGGGTGGTGGTGGTGGGTGCAGGTCTTACAGGAAGTCGTAGGAGGAGAGGTCAGAGGATGGTGTTGGTGTTGGTGTTGGTGGTGAGGGAAGCAATGTTGTTGCTGGAGAGCACGGTTGTGGTCATGATGGGAAGAAGACATTGAAGATAAAATAAGCATTCCTTAATTAACCTGCCCTTCTTAATATCTAGACATCCACTTGCAACCCTTAATAAGTATCCCAAAAAAGGGGGCGTTTACTTGAATAGGAAGATGATAGAATTTCCGGCAAAGGGTGACATGTGAGTTTGTACTCAGTTGTTGGGTGATTGTTTGGGAATGAGGTTTTTGCTCTTCAGAAAGAAGGATAGGGATGGAGTTGCTCTGGATGTGTGCAATGCTAACCATGTTTTGTTGTATCTTAATAGGGTGGATTTTGTGAGATTTGTGGGGGCTCATTTATTGTACATCCTTATACAGACAGTGTATCTAGCTTTAGTTGAGTGATGCTCGTAGGGCCTTTGATTCGTTTTCAGTTACAAATCTTTCATGGCCCGAGTGTATATTGCAGGGTCGAAGAGATTGCTCTATGCCTCTATTTGAGGGCAAAAGGGAGCTTATGAGACCAATCTATGTATTTTAAAGTTCTTGTTCTATAGGCAAGAGAGAAACGTCATGAAAGATTGTAATGTGATATTATTGGGAAATATCCATAATGAGTCTTGCCTTATTTGTTGTTGTCTATATTGTCTAAGAGGGGAGCTATATCAATTTACCAAACACAAGCCTAGTAATTGCGCTGTGCCGCTGTTGAAGCAAGGGCTTGCTCTGTTGTTTGCTTGTAACATACCCTTTCCCTTCAAGGAGACTTGCCCCCAAGTCTATAGCTCACTGATGCAATAATGTCGTCTTCAGGCAAACATCACGATGCAGAAATGAGTTTTTCTGTTTCATACTTTCATGTATATCTTTGTCTTCAATTATTCTGTGATGTGAGTGCACCAGAGTGGCTGAAAGTGTGTTTAGTGATTCACTAGCAGCTCATGCCATGCTGTTTTCAGACAAAATAGTAAAGGAGGCTTTTGGTGGGTTCCGTTAATGGAATTATGATGTGGGTGCGGTGAGACTAATTGGAATTTTTGTAGGATGTTTGAATAAGCGCAGTCTTCAAATCTGCATAGATGAATTTTAAAATGTTCAAAGAAGTCTGATCCTGCAATTAGCTGAACCTTTGGTCTTTTTTATGACCTGTGGTCGCAGCCTTGTTTCATAGGGAAAAGAGTGCTGGAAGGTACAGGAGACATGACCACAACTCTTTTTTTTTTTTTTTTTGACTACCTCCATCTAATTTTTAAAGGGGTAGGGTTTTTCTTCTACCCATTGTTGAGTTGTGATTTTTCTATCGGACAAGTGAAGGGGCTTATAGGCACACCTATTGTATGTGAAGGATTTGTGGAATTTGTTTTGTTAAGAATTCACTAAACAGCATATGTTTTCTTCTATTGTGATTGGGATGAGAGTAGAGAATATCATTATAGAAAAGCTGGAAATAGTTTCTGCTGTTACCAGTTTCACACTGAGTATTTCTAACCTGTTTCGTTTGTTTTGTTTGTCTTAGTGGAATCACATTTCTTTTTCTATTATGCATCTTGCATGTATTGTATTTTTTGTAGATTATTTTCAGAGTTTCAGAGGGATAAGAATCAAATGTCTATAGGAATCTAGGTTTTCTTTGATTTGAATATTGTGATATGGCTTTTTAGTCCAATTTATTTGAATTGTGAACTGAGTTTTATAGTATGTTCTTGTTTTGACAGTATTACAATTTATTACTTTGCTAAGGAAGACAAAGAGAACTGTAAGTTTACCCCGACATCTTTAGCAATCGGCCCAGTAAAAGTTCCATTTCAAAAAGGAACTGCGCAGAGATTTCAACAGCCATCTGGGACTGGTATTGACTTGGGATTCTTCGACCTGGAATTTCTTGGTAAACCAACAGAAGATGATGTTTTCCCGCTTGTCATCTTTGCCGAAGTGCAGTCCTCAGCTCAGGAAAGAGATTACAATGTTCAAGAATCTTCAGTAGAGGGCTCTCAAAGGGTACAAGTCACCCAAGCTGTAATAGAGAAGAAGAACGAGACAGTCGGATTTCAAGTTAAAGTGATCAGGCAGATATTGTGGTTTGATGGCGTCCGTTATGAACTTCGTGATTTGTATGGGATAGGAAATGCATCATCAGAAGGCTTTAATGATGAGGAGCCAGGAAAAGAGTGTGTGATTTGCATGACGGAGCCAAAGAACACAGCTGTGATACCTTGCCGACATCTGGTAAGAATCTTCCATTTGATGATTGCCAATACTTTCCCCTCTTTCATTTATAGTTTTACACAGTCTTATACTCCCTTCGTTCATTTCATTTCCATATGTTTGTTCAATAGATGGGAGGAGTATTTTAACCAAATGTATGGAAATGACATGAATAGAGGAGTACGAGACAGTCTCACGTATGACTGTATGAGACAAACCCATTAATCTTATCATATAAATAAGGGTTATTTTACAGGAATAATCCAAACTATTGGTCACGTTCTCAAAATAATCTGAACTTTAATTTAACTCACATTAAACCCAACTTTGAATACTCTCTTCTCAAAATACACTAGCTTAATTTTAACCTAGTACCTCAGGTTAAGATGAGATGACCTGCTAATCAAAATAACCTTCTCCTCCTTTACTGCCTCCCCCCACATACTTCGTCACCCAATTCCACATCACACTCCCACTGCCCATCACCACCACCATACAGCAAGCACCACCACAACCTATCACAGCCTCCTCACCACCTGATCCACCACCTTTTTCACCGTTTGATTCATTANATCAAAATAACCTTCTCCTCCTTTACTGCCTCCCCCCACATACTTCGTCACCCAATTCCACATCACACTCCCACTGCCCATCACCACCACCATACAGCAAGCACCACCACAACCTATCACAGCCTCCTCACCACCTGATCCACCACCTTTTTCACCGTTTGATTCATTATCAACCGGAGGACTTTCGAGTGCATACTCTAATCATAATCACAGCAAAAGACCTTGTCATGGTCACTAAAATCATGGCCCAAATAAAAGTACACATTATTAGATGGCACTTGGGAGTTTATGGCACTTGGCACTTGGGGGATATTAGTACCTGGGTCAACAAAGGAACGAATTCGGGAATGGATTTTTGATACCATAAGTACATAACCCTCTTCTCCTGTCATCATCAATATATCTCTTTTTTTGGGTACAATCATCAATATATCTCTAAGCATTTAAATTAAACAACTTCTTTTCTTCCCCCGATTTGATCTATATGTTAGATTTACCAAAAACAATGTGAATTTCAAAAATTAATCTGCACCAGCGAGATCATCGAGAAATTTGGAGCCGGTAAATGGTCTTTCTCAACGTTATTTTCGCCGGTGAAGGCGRCGAAGAAAGCTGGAAGTGCGTCGGAATGGCCAGAGTGGCAAGTGAAGGGAGTACATATGGGGCAGCYGTTTGGCAGTCTGGGTGGCCAACAGCTCCGACCGCCGACRGGTGATGGTGGTGCTGGTGGTGGTTAAGGATAAGGGAGAGGAAGTTAGGGTGGTGGGTAAAGATGAGGGAGAATAGGTTCAGGGGTTTGAATGTATGTAATGAAAGTGAAGTAAGTTACTTGATAAACAGGTAGCCGGTTATCCAGTACAATGCGAGATGAGGAGGTCAATAGTATGATTTATTATGAGTTAAATTAAAGTTTGGATTATTTTGAGATGATGATCAATAGTTTGGATTATTCCCGTAAAATAATCCTATAAATAATTAAACGAGCAAAAGTCATATGGGTTAGTCTCACAAACGAGTCTGCCTCGCAAGGGCTCACTGTCATTTATATGGTAGTTTAAAGTTTTGGAGAAAAAGAGAAATCTTTGTTCTTTCGTTACTTATTTTCCGAGACTTTTCTCTTCCTAGACTAATGAATTATAGGATATGAGACGGAGTCTTGGACAAAAAGAGAAACCTTTGTTCTTTAGTCTCACAAATGTTTTGTGGTGTTTGTTATTTGACTCGTTTCATGTTCCGGTGACAGTGTATGTGCAGTGACTGTGCCAAAGAGCTAAGGCTTCAGTCAAACAAGTGCCCCATCTGCCGCCAGCCGATCACTGAGCTAATTGAGATCAACATTAACAGTTCTAATGAATGATCGACACTTCACACAATGAAATCGAGTGTATAATGTAGCCAATCTTATACGAGTTTTTTTTCCGTCCTGTGAATGTATATATAATTGTAAGCTTGTATCATAATTGTAATGGGTGTGAATCTTGTAGGCGTGTTCCAAAATTATTTGTTCATCCTTAAATTTGCCACTTAATTGTTTAGAATATTTGGAGCAAGTCCATATCACAGCTATCCTTGGAACCGAAAAAGTGTGAATTCGTAGTCGAGATCTAATCAATCAATATATATAACTAAAAGAGGTTTTTTTCGAGACACATGGTATTCTCCAATTTTTGTAAAACACTTATTTATAAATAATTAATTACTTACAATTTTTTTTCTTAGAATTAGAAAATTATACACTTATTATTATTATTATTATTATTATTATTATTAAAGTAAATTAATTATTAACAAGTTTTCTATTAGAATTAGGAATAAAATAAATATGTACAATTTTCCTATTAGAATTATAAATTTTACCCTTATTATTATTGTTAAAATAAATTAGTCATTTACATTTCCTATTAGAATTAGGAAAAATTATTTATTTACAATTTTTTTTCTATTAGAAACCATTTTATAAAAAAACATTAATTTATATTAAAAATTAACCACTTTTTATTATTATAAAGTTACCACTTTTAAACTATTATAAAATTACCTTTTTTTAAGATAAAGTTACCATAGTCACTTCCTTAATCCTGGTCCTCGATTGAAAGAGGAACTTCATGGAATAGAAGGGTATATAATTTATAAATAAAAAAGGTCCATAATTATCCGAAATATTGGGTAAATGAATCACTATTTTTCTTGATGCAAAGTTACTTTAAATATATATCAATATAGTTTATTTCGTAGAGATTAAAAAACATATATCTTTTAATTTTAAGACTCCCATAAAGTTCTTAAAATATATGGATTGTCGAAAATGGATATCATCTAAACCGGAAAAAAAAAAAACAATTCAATAATATAAATAATTCTCATAGAAAAATTGAGTGCATGCGAAATCAATATCAATCAATTCAGTATAAACTATTTAAAATTGTCTTATTTATTATAGCTATAGGCAAGACATGAATCTTATAGGGCGAAGGACAATTCCATTGTGGATGTGCAATTTTATGAGGGGTAGGGGAGGGGTAAGTTTCTCGAGGGATAAGGTTAATCTCTCACGTTCAAGAGTACAATTTAAAAAATATAAACAAATACGATAGGGAGAATTGTCCATGATAAGGATGTGGTTGGTTATGATGGGTTAGGTTGGTTAGTTGGGTAGGAAGGGGAAATGCGCGTGGAAAAAATGTTAATATGGTGAGATAATATTAGAAAAGGTAAATAGATAAATTTTATTTGAAGGATATACTTTGACAAAAAAAAGTGAGAAAAACACATATTATACATATAAGCTAAATGCYTGTGAAGTATCATGTATATAAACACACTCATTTTTCATTTTTATTTTTGGTTCAAATGAGCGCACTTACGTCGTCGCATGTGAGAATTGAACCCCGAAGTTCATGGTTGGAGTAATAAAGCTCTTACCACTTGAGCTAACTCTTATTTTCAAATAAACGCAGTCATAACATGTACGTTTTATATAAAGAAAACAAATACAACAATATTGGAGAGGGAGAAGGGAGTAAGGAAGAAAATGAGACAAATAGGGAATGACAAAATAGAGTTTTAATGATTATAATTTATGAACTTTAATCTAAGATAAACACCAATCAAGTAAATATAAACTACTTAAAATAATCTATTCATTATGGGTAGGACATGAATCTTATACAGCAAAAGATGACTTCACCGGACGTGTGTATTTTTATGAGGGGTTGTGGTAGGGGTAGGGTGGGTTTATGAGGAGGGAATAAATTGCTCGAGGGGTAGGGTTAATCTTCAACGTTTAAGGGTGCAATTTAGGAAATATAAGCAGATATCGATAGGAGGAATTGTTTAGGGATATAGATGGGGTTGGTTATGATTGGTTTAGTTGGTTAGTTAGATAGAAAGAGTGAATGCGCATGGAAAAAAGATATGGCGAGGTAATATTAG
>VHZZ01011877.1:21923-46172 GCA_009801015.1 Silene noctiflora | reverse complement strand
TATGAAAATGTAAAAGCTAAAACAAACTAACTAAAGAACAATAATATTAAAACTAGAAAGGAAATAGATTACCGAAATGAAATTGCAATGAGGAAAGAAGAACAATATAAGAACTTAGAACTTGTATTAACTTAGAACCAAAAGATTGTGTGATTACAAATGTAAAGTAATGCTTAAGAATTATAAGGGAAATAATAGAGAAAATTACATAAATAAATAAAATGAAAAATGCTAAGTGTAGGATGTTTTGATGTGTGTGAAGTGTTAAGTGTAGAATGATCCTAAGGTCGGGGCTTAAGGCCTCCTTTTACAGTAGTTTAAGATCTAAAACGTAATCAACCCAAAGGAATCCAAAGTGCATAAATCCACCCAACCCCGATCGGGGATAGGCCACCCCGATCGGGGTCGCACTAATCCGGTTTAATGGCTTTAATGGCCATGATTAATGGTCATGGAATCCAATGTTAGCATTTGAAGCGTCTTTAATCACCCGGGTAAATGCTTTGTTTGTGGAATCTTTGAGGAATCCCATGATGCATTTTCCACATGAGTTGCTTGGACTTCACTATGGGCTACACTTCTCATTGGTTTACATTTTGCCTTGCATGATTAGTTGGGACATTTCTTTAGCATTTGATCATTTCTTCCATCACTTGAGCTTGTATGACAATGCATGATCCAATCCAATTTCCACTTAGCTTCGTGATCTCGATATTTGCTCTTTTTGACGGGAATTAGCTAACAAAAGCTATATTTCTTACAAAATACGTTAAACGCATGCAAAACAACTAGAACACGAGATTAGCTCAAATAAACACTAGTAAAAGTGCAATAAGCATGTAACACCGAGCTAAAATAGGGGGTAAAATCATATATAAAATGGACTTATCAATAAACTGCTCTCCATATGATCGGAAATATCATATATATCGACACAGGCCACCCCGGAAATAGGTGACAATATGCACATAGCCACAAACGGTCAGTTTCAATAATAGAAGCATATAAGACACGACATATGAAATATGATTATGCAACACGACAATGATATGCATACAACACGACCTCCAACCACACCACTTTGTGGCCAACTACGATACTATGGACACACCCACGGTACCCACAATCCGGGCCGCAGCCCGTAAGAAGGTACTCCGAATACACCGGTGGTATCGGGCCCGAGAGCGACTCGGATCCCCTGTCAGATGACGTAACTCAACCTCACGTGTCCCTCCATAACTTAAGCCATTAATGTCCACATCCCACTTGGAGTGGGAAACTCCAAGAGGCGACCCGAATGTGAGATGGTCTCCCAACCGCCTCACGTCTCCATAAGAACAATTACTGCCTCCACAACTCCATCAATATCATTCACAAACACATATAACACAATATGCAATACAATGTATACCAACACATCTTTTCATATATGCAATAATCATCCAACTTGCCTCTTTCTCATATTAAACGGATGCCAACTATGCCAAATACTTGTGTATGCCAACAATCAAGAGATACCTCAAGACATGCTTCACAATTAACATATTACAATGCAATCCAATGTTATCATGAACTAACAATAACCCTTCATCATCATGCCATCATGAAATATCGACATTATTATGAGACTAATCACATTTACTTCCAACAATCATGTTATAATGCAATAACCACACAACAACGACATATGCAACCATTTACTCTTATTGAAACCGAGTAGGATTAACCTACCTTTTAGAAAATTTTCAATAGCTACTCGAATCCGACACAATCCCGTCTCATGAAACCATCTCGTCCTATACAAGTCACATAATACAATCACAATACATCCTAAACAATTATACCACACAAAACCTCTTATATTACCCACTAGTTACCCACATTACTCATACTACGTACTAATTAATTACCCATAACAAAAACCCCAAAAGTTAGGGTTATAAAACACTAAAAAAGGATAGACCTTACTTACTTAGATGAAAGGAAAGAAGGGTAAGGTGAACAATCCTCTAAAGCAAGCTTGAATCCCATGGAGAAGTTATTTGAGAGGTTTTAGAGAGAAGGGAGGGAGTTTAGAGAGATGGGGAATAAGATAGAAAATGAATTAGGTTTAGGTACCGAAATTAAACTTTATCGGGTACTGCACAGTGTCACTCGGTCGAGTGACTCGGTCCATTTGGTCGAGTCGTACTCGGCCGAGTGACACTTACTCGGTCTACTGCAGGCTTCACTCAGTCCACTGCAGACTCACTAGGTCTCGTCTAAGTTCTACTTGGTCTAGTGTAAGGCTATACTTTACTCTCGGGTGGTTCCTTATCAAGTCTGGTGGCCCTCTCATGCATCCCAAGGTTCTCGTACGACTCCCAAAATTCCGGGTATTACACTTAGCTTTCACATTCATTTGTCACTAATGAGCATTTGTATTATTGGAGTTAACCAAAGTGTTTTCGAAACGTTTCTAGTGAACCATATGATAATTTTCGCTCATATGGGGAGTAGTGGTTTGACAGGTAGATTGCATGCTCTAGCTTGGAGGCTTGGGAGCGGTCTTCGTTTAGCGTGTCATCACTTTTGTTATCTAGCTTTTTGACTATCACTATACTCCACTTTCAATTCGATTTGGTTGTACCAATGGGATTGTTATTTGAATCCCTTAACTTGTAGCTTATCTATTTAACTGCAACTTATGTATCTTAATTTACTTGCCTTAAATTGTTTTACTTCGTTTGTTCGCACTACAAGGTTGGGGAACCACGTCTTGTAGCACTTTCATGGGTTGGGGTGGCCTTGAGGAAGGTTCCCGACTTATGGGGATGTTACAAAATGGTATCAGAGCGACGATTTTGGAGCCTACACTAATGAATCCATGAACTTAGGGTGTCAATTAAAATGAACCTGGTTTGAGTAGTTGGGAACTCGTGGCAAGCTTTGGAGACGTCCCAAGGTTGTACTCTTGTCCTCTTAACTCGAGTCGGTCATAAAGCGTGGGGTAATGGGACATCTTGGTGTGCATATAAGTGTTGCATATTCTTGCTCTGTTGTTTGTAAGATAGATTCATAATTGGTAGAACATGATGTGAGTATGTGAGTAGTATAGCCAAGTCAATATGAAGCATGTTGGATGTTACTATGTGAACATGTTGAGGTGTCAAGTCGAATTGTTTATAAACAAGAAGGTGTTAATCACATGTTAGTTATCGTCATGCGTGTATCTTATGTTGTATCCATGCTTTTACTTCCCGTTTATGCGCTTAGAAACATGCGAAATAAGGTTACATGTGGAACTATGTGAGTCGGAGTGTGCATAAGGCACTTAAGGGGTGTACTTGATCTAGTGGATGAGGGACACTCGATCGAGCGAATCTTCTACTCGACCGAGTGGGTGACTTCCAGAATGTTGGAAAATTTTGGGTTTGGTGCACTCGGCCGAGTAAGTGATGTGATGTACTCGACCGAGTGGGCATAGTGGCAATTTAGGGAGTTCCTGTAACGAGGACACTCGACCGAGTAAGGCTAACACTAGACCAAGTGAAGCTTCCAACTCGACCAAGTGGTCCCCTTATGTAGTCAATATCACTTGTCTTTTCTTGTGAGACGTATATTGACATTTGCCATGTCTTTAAATTAGAATGGCGTCAAGGAAAGCTCAATCGGCAACCGGGCCGCCTCGTAGGTCCGAGGAGGAAGTGGATCAGATAGTCACGCAAAATTAGGCCCTCAAGAACGTGAATAGGAGGGAGGTAGCGGTCGATGCCACGACCATAAGCAACGCCATAGCACATCATCGACCCAACAAATATGACGTAGTCGGAGAGCCGAATCTTGTCGACAATTGGATAAGAGAGATGGAAAATATATTCAAAGTGGTGCGGTGCCCGGATGAGCTCAAGGTTGAGCAAGCGACGTTTTACCTCGGAGGGCAAGCCGAGATTTGGTGGTACAAGGAGCAGGAGAATGTTGTACCATGGGAATTCATTCCGGAAATTGGGTTGTTTGTTTAATGTTAAAATGTATTACCCTACCCATTTACTAATGTCTTTTTTTTTTAATATTAAAATCTCGAACAAAAGATCGTTTTACGGAAGTGATGAATATTGTCGTCGCCAAACGTTAGGTTGTTTGTTTATGAATCAAGTATTCAAGGTCGGATAATTAACTTCCCTAAAAGGGATAATTTCATATTTGGAAGGGAGTAAATTTTTTTTTTTAAAGTGAACTCAAGATAACAGTACAAAAAATGGGGAAAAAAAAAGTTATCTTTTGTGGGATTTTTCTTTATTACCTAGTATGTGCCTTCGTGAAGAGTCCGTTTTTTTCTTTTTTATTCCCCTAACAAACAAATTCACTGTTTAATTTCAAATTAGGGAGTATGTTTACAGACACTAGAACACGTTACAGACAAAATTTGATTTGGATAGAACTCAACTAAGCGACATAGAAATCTAGTAATGGCCCAAACGTCAATATACTACACAACTATTTGTTGCATCAAATCAAAACATCCAGTACCAACTTTAGCAGGCAAGCCAAGGCAAATTCTAGCCGAAGGAGTCTCTAAGTTGTCTTTTAATCCAAACGTAGCCGCATCGGTAAGGAACTTGGAAGCTGATTCATAGGACATCTTGCTGAAAGTCGAAGTCGAGTCAGCTATGCCTCCTGATCTACTCATAGGCCTATAACCACCCGTGTGTGTCATGTAATCGGCAATCAAGGTTAAGTGGCGCATATCAACTGAAACTCCATAATGCCCAAATACCGTGAATATCTCTGTTATAATGGTTGCTCTGGCAGCTTCAACCCCGTATGTATTTAGCATGGCATGTATATCATTCGAACTAATGAATCGCACGTCGAGGTCATCCTGCATGTCCCAAAATGCCGGAAAATCCAAGCCCGCGGTTTGGAGGGCAAGTCGAGATTCTTTACCCTTTTTGAGCATCGGAATTCCACCCAAGTCAGAATCATCCAAATGAAGTTCAACTACCTTACATTGCTCAATCTTGCCAGCAGTCTTCACATAAACTTTCTTCGCTGTTTTCTCAGCTATCTGTACAATTAAAAGCAACAAGAAATGAGAAGCTTATGGCACGGGCCGCACGGCATAACTGTATTTCAAGCAAAACAGCTTCCTATGTACAAATAAAACAATTTGTGATAGTTTAGGGCATCGGGACATGGATGCATATCTATGACTCAATATTTAAAACACGCGGGCTGTCCTAGAATGCAGATACGGGTGCGCAACATTCATCAAAACAAAAGTATAGTTATAGTTTGATATGTATTAATTATAAAAATTGAAGTGGATAGCTGTTTGAGGAATTGGACTTAAAATCATTAATCATCATACTAAACGTTTCATACAGTCTCCATGCCCTCCCATAATGGAAAGAGGGACAGGTAAAGACTCCATACCCATATCCATTTCTTTGAGTGTGGAGTTGGACCCGGGTACAGTTCCCAAAGGTGAAGAATCGAGTAAGATAGGCTATGGTTGTAGATAAGCTACAACAATCAATGCTCTAGTTTAAATTTAGATATGGATCCCATACAGTCGACTTGGACAAAATAGTTGTTTCATGTCCAGTTCGCCCCCAAGTATTTGTGCATACATTCCATTGACAAATCTGTGACAGTAATATATAAACTAAAAGCTCACTTCAAAGTTACTCAGTCCAAGCAGCCAACAACTAACAACTAGAAGAGCGTAGTTTTTACACTATTCGAACGGAGCAATTTAGAGGTAAAGTAGCAAATTGTGTTGGATGGAAAAGGATGGGAGAGAAAATTAAAATCCTTCCAACATAGAAACAATTTGGAAAGAACATGACATTGCTCCATGTTCCATTCCCCTTCCTCCTCTCCCCTCCCCTCCCATTCCCTCGTATTTTTGCATCAAACCAAAAGGTTAGTGCCAAAATGATTTAGGATGGTTTAAATGAACTGTAATTGGCAAAACCCCTATTCGACCATATTTCAGCTGACTGCAATTTCAGTTAATCTTCTACTAGATTAATTGAAACATACCTAGTAGAGTAACTAAGTGAAAAAGCACAGTCCATAGGAATATGAAAGAGACTCAGACGACTATTCTGATTAATAAGCAAGCCTGAAACAGTTATAAAATCAAGCAAAAAAAAATTGATACCAACATACCTGCGCCAACAGTATGTGAGGTTCATTGATCAACTTAAAATGCACTTCAAAAAATACTCCTTCAGATTCAAGGTGACATACTTTAACTCTTTCCGATTTCTTCTTTTTAGAGGCTTGTTTCACATTTTGACGCGTCGAACCAGACCTAGAGAAGGTTTTCTGTACAACTTGCTTAGTATCCTCTTTCAAATTTTCATGCTCAATTTGTTCAACCTCACCTACATCTTCAGCCACAGACATTTCTTCAACTTCATCATCATCATCCTCATCGCCCACCTCA
This sequence comes from Silene noctiflora, assembly GCA_009801015.1. Classification (NCBI taxonomy): domain Eukaryota; kingdom Viridiplantae; phylum Streptophyta; class Magnoliopsida; order Caryophyllales; family Caryophyllaceae; genus Silene; species Silene noctiflora. Next base: position 39,736 of record VHZZ01011877.1, on the reverse strand, counting down.
TCTGTAGCTTCCTGCTTTGCCTTATTTTCTTTTTCTTCTTCTTCTTCTTCTTCTTCTTCTTCTTCTTCTTCTTCTTCTTCTTCTTCTTCTTCCTCCTCTTCTTCTTCTTCTTCGTTATCCTCATAATCCATCTCGTCTGTAGCTTGCAGGTTTGCTTTCTGAGCATCTAAACCTAAATCTTCAGCTCCTTCACCACTGCCTTCATCGTCATCGTCATCGTCATCATCGCCGCCATCTGGTCGATTGCTTACGGAGATATCCCTGTCAGTTTCATCTGAGCCCTTTGACTCAGATACAGAACTGATGACATTAATTTTTTCAAGCAAAAGCAAATGACTTTCCATTGCATTTTGCAAGTCCTCCACAAAATTGTCCTCAAGGGTAGAGTGGCAGTCCTCCAACGTTATATCAGTGTGAGAAGGATAAAGTTCAGGTTCGTACAGCTTTATTTGAAGCTTATAAATACTGCAGATATTGTTATTGTCAACAGTGAACGGCACAAGACTAACATCCAATTTTTCTATCACATCAGCTACGGTGATCCTTTTCAATTTAGCAGCAAGACATTCCGCATAGTCCCTGTGAATCACACAGAAATAAGCAATCTCCCTTTCAAAAAATATATTAATTAACTCAATAATAGATAAGAATAAAAAATCTGGGGCAATAAGTGTCACCATAAAACAATGGTACAAAACTCAACAAGGAATTCTACGGCATAAGGAAATTCTAGGTAAACAGTGATATTAGCTTCAGACTTCAATATAAAGATAAAAAACATATACATACAGCATTAGGTAGGACAAACATGGTCGTAGAAGAATATAGCCAATTTTCCAAAACCAATCACTACAGGGATAAATAGCACTAGCTTCAATTTATAGTCAAACCGAATCATTTTACGCGCCTACAAGAATTATGGGGTCACAAGCTTAATCTCTCGAAACATTTGACAACTTTTTCCAGCTTATGCTCTGTAGCATTATGATTTGAGTATTTGACACTTGAAGAGAAGGAAGATTGCTACTTACTTTCCCTTGGTCTTCAGCAGAGGGCATGTCATCGTCGGAGTCTTGATAGCAATAGATGCAGTCATCAATATTTCTTGTAGACGTGGTATTCCCAGTGTCACATTCATTTCCCCTCGACCAGCATGATGGAATGTGTTTAAGCTATAAATCATAAACAAGATAATCAGAGCGCTTAGAGTGTTTTATGCTGCAACTTGCAAGACTTTTTTTTTCCTTTTTATCTATGTTAGTCCGACTCCGCTGCAAGTATCGAATGTAGCTATTTAAAGGGGGAAAAAACACATCTAATAGAAAGTGTCAAGAGCATAATGTTGCAAGATTGGAGTGTCGAAATAACACAGCTTCTTATATATACATCTGTCAACATTTTTCAGGCTCAGGAGAAGATGACAACAAGATGCCCTTTATAAAACAGGTCGAGCTTTTGACTTTATATTCAGCATAAGCATTCAATACTGATGGGACCAAAGATTTATTGTTCCGTGACTTTTGAAATGTGATGCACTAAACTGAATCATATTGACTCCAAACCCCACTTGAACGGTAACCTCTTTGGACACACTAGGGTGAAAATGACTATACCCATACAATCTATGTCAACTGAGTACCCATTAATTTAAAAAATGAGAGCACGATAGAAATTATTTGCTATATCGAGGGAAGTCTACAGTCTGCAAGTATCAGTATGAATAATGATTCTGTACATATGACCAACGTGAAGAGCAGAATAATAACTCACGTCATTTGTGTTGATGGTTCGCCAACTGACTGAGCGGCAATAACCCCAACAGGCTCCCCAGGCTGGGCGAGACTCGTGTAATATTTATTCCTCACCAATTTAAGAAAGTTTGAACGATCCTTACTGTGCATTAGTCCACAATTTATATCCGTAGCATGATCATTAGAAAACTTTTCAGCTTTCGTGGTAAGTTGATTTGGAACTTCATTATCTTCTTCAATAAACTTGGATACACAAGAATGATCACTTTGGCTAAGAGGATTATTACTCACAATTAGCAGTTGATTCTGAAAAAAAAAACAAAAAAATGTTTCGTAAAATATAGTTTAGATCTTGAAATAAATAAATAAAATAATATATATATATATATATAGATAGATAGATAGATAGATAGATAGATAGATAGATAGATAGATAGATAGATAGATATAGATATATGTCCAACATCTAACCAATGCCAATGCTTCAAACTCCTGCATATAGTTTTTTTGATGTACGTCAACACCATCTTCTCCATAGCGGAACTGAACGATAGATCCATCAGCATCACGAACAGTGTAATCATAATGAACTTTGAGACACTCAAGGTTCTTTATCAAGCATCTTTGCAAGTATCCACTACGAGAGGTCTTAACAGCAGTATCCACTAATCTATAAACAAAAGCAGCATGAGTCAGATTGGCAAATCCTTCAAAATTTTCAAAATTTGCACCTAGAAAAAATGGCTTTAGCCATCAAAAGAATTTTAGAAAGCAAAAAGGCCATTATAAATATTAATATTACTAATATACTTTGTGCTCGGAAATCACAGCTAGACCATCACTTGTAGCTTGAAGACAACATTATGAATACAAGGACGAAATGGCACAATTGGTGAGTTTAAGTTCATAGTGGACCAACTCCAAGCAATTTCAAAGATTTTCGAATTCTTCGAGTTTTTGCTCAAGAACAGTCGTGTTAGAGCAATTACTTTATAAAAGAATGCTCCTTAGACCTTTATGGCTTTACAGGATGAAATACGTACAGAATATAAAGCTCATAACCACCGCTGTTCATGGTTTGAGCTCAACATTCAGCATTCTTGGCTTCTTGGGTGAATTTTGGAAAGAAGACAGATCATAAAAGCAACATGGACGTAAGTAGGTTTACCCTTCACGACCAGCCATACAGTGGAAGTAGAACTCTTGGGGTCGTAGACCAGTAAGATAACGGTCACTAATAAATCCTCCAGCTCGAGCAGAACTGTCCCATGCAGGAAAGCATGGCAATGTCTTCCCAGAGACCATTCGGGGGACACGCTTTCCTTCCAACTCTTGCTGCCCCAGCAGGAGAGAGATTTGTTGGAAGTTGAACTGACAAAAACAACACTATATAAGTCATATAATCCAATGATATAGACGACTTTCAAAAACAACACCAAAATATGTTCTCATATTCATCAAAATGAGTCGTCATATCAGCGTCATATTTCAATCATATTAACTCCAAATAAAATCCCCAAAACAGACACAACATCCAAAAGATCATGGAGATAGCAACAACTTACTGTGCCACCTTTTGCTCCAGAGAGTGTCATCAATGAAAGGCAGTTGTTCCGAAATGGCTTGTTTAAGCCCTCCGGGAAAAGCTTAGTGACTGCTGAGTTCAGGGTATTAAGTTTGCTTCTCATCATTCCATCAAGAAGTGCTACTGCAGATTCTCCATTGCGCCGTATCGCTTTCTCGATTTCAATTTGCATCTCAGAGGACTCTAAGAGAATGAAAAAGTCATGCGACAATACAGCACCAAAAATAATGTACTCAAAAAAGATTTCAAGTCGGCTAAAATGTGGCGTGCCATTTAAAATAAATGGACTTTCAAAACAAGCATAAACTAAGGCCATATTGTAAGAAAACAGTACTAAGCTCACAGATTCCATCTATATTTTCATGGACCCTCCATATAAACCTGCTTCCAAGCACTTCCACAGACCCGTCTCTAATATAAAAGGTTATATGTCTGACATTGTTCAAAACTGAGGGAAAAGTAAACATTGCATAAATGCACAAGAAAGCGCAGCATAACAAAGATGTGATTGACGGGCCATTAGAAATAGCTCCTACTTTTCCTAAGACTGAGATAGCAGCTTAAGTGCCTCATCACCCTCGAACTGATTTTTTTCAATTCTCTCAAAAATCATTGAACAATAATCATACTTTTGACCACAATCAGTCAACTACCATGAAGGACAAAAAGAAAATGGTAAAAGTAGGTTATTCACTACTTTAATAGTAAATAATTGAGCAGTGAAGCACCTATCTTTACCCTTTGCTTTGATCCGTTTGTGGCTCAAGCCCACCTAGGTCTTGTCAAAACACCCATTGTAGAAAAGTACATCTGATACCAAATTGAATTTGCTAAAATGTTCAATGAGATGGAACTATGAAAGTTCACAAATTTCATTTCTCTTTTCTACAGTATATGCATAACAAGAAGGGGAAGTGAAGCAACAAAGCTAGATCCCTGAATATTCTAGCTTCCCAGTTTATCAGTTGAACTTGAATCAACATGAAGTTAGATCTCATATTTGCTCGCATGAAATGTATAAAGAAGTTCATAAATAATGACGAAACTTGTTCCAGCACAAGAAGTTTTCACAGAGCCCAATGTCTACAAGGGCAGTGGCAACAAGGGCAAAAGATATGATATGTGTGAACTTGACCATGACTTCCATTGCATGAAATTTACATACTCCCATGAAGCTTCCAAGTTCCAAGGCCAAAATGTCAAAAAATAAATTAGAAGGCACCATATACCTAAGTGCTGTTTCTCACGACCAATGAACTGCAGGTGAACTTCCTCTCCACAGTCCTCGCTAATTTGGAGCAACTGTTTTCTTTGCTCGTCATATGTTTGTATTAGAAGAAGATCATCAACTCCACAAGTAAAACCATGCATCTAAAGCATAAAAAATAAAATTATTAATCCGACATCAGAACTAAAAATGAATTGAAAGATCCATTTTTTTACAACAAATGATTAACAGGAGAAAATAAGGCAACTAGCAGAGCAGATTCATGCCTGGAAATAAGCAGTCAGAACACGACTCAGAACAGAAAGCAAGTTTCCGGCAGCATTAGGCCCATACATTTCCTGCACAGTGTGGACCAAGCCATACTTCCCAAATTGCTCCTTGTCTATAACTCCTTGGACCAGCTCATTCTTGTGAACATGCACAATATCCTCATCAATGTTGTGAACGGGTTCCACCATGTTCTTAGTCTTCTTTTTCTTTTTACGAACTTCATCAATCTTCTTAAGACCTTCAGCATTCTTTTTTTTGGATTCATCCTTTCCAAAGTACTCCCTTGCAATTTTAGCACGCTTTTTGACAGAAAATGGCAAACGGCCTCTAGTTACATGATTTAAAATAGCAGTTATGACCTGTAATTAAAAACATTTTTAGATGGTCAAATATTATACTCAATATAAACTACGGCAAAACGTTAGCTAACAAATAAGTATGGCTAGCAAAGATTGTTGAACCTGCTTCCCAGTCCAAAGCCTTCTTGGTCTTACGATAGCAGGTGGATTGGCCCGTATAATATCTTCTGATTCCAGTACAGATATTTTCTTACCAGAATTAGTGTTTAAAGAAGGTGTACCGAAGGAACATACACCAGATGCGTAGAGAAGTTCACTGAATTCGGCCCAGGTAAGAAAAGTATCCCTCTTTGTTAGAAGTACAGCACTCACAATATGATCCTATCCAAGAGTATGCCAACAACAACAGCAAGAAAAACGTCATTACCCCCACTGCCTCAATGACTCCCGCAAATATAAAAATTGAAGTACGGATGTACGATGACGAAATAGTATGTAAATCTATTAAGGAGATACACTGAGATCCAAAACCTGAATTAAAGCTCTTTTAGGATCACCACGTGTTGGAACAATATACTGATTATTAGCATTTACAATGTTGTAAGCTTCAGAGCGTGATATCTCATCTTGTGGAAAGTGAACATTAATTTCATCACCATCAAAATCAGCATTGAAGGAACTGAACAAAAGGACACCCAGCACAATCAGTACTTAGCACAATTTCACTACAAAGTACTATCGCTTGGAACCAACAAGAAGGAAAAGGGGACAAACATACTCGCAATTTGCATAATGAAATCGAAGAGTCCTCTCCCCAGGCAAGACTCGAACTTTAAGTGCTATAATACTCGGCTTATGAAGAGTCGGCTGAAGGGGAAAAAAAAATTAAGAAAAAAATATGCTCAGATGGACTAAAGAAAAAATATGCACCATGGGAAGAGTAGCGGAACACCCAATCAAGAATCATTCCAACTCTGACTTCAGCAACAGCTTCTTAAGTGCATACCTGGCGATTCACAAGAACAATATCCCCATTGCGGAGGTGACGCAACACAACTTTCCCTTCATATTCATAACGGCTGCTCTTTCCAGGTTGTGTTAAAACTCCTTTAGAAGAAGGTAACTTTCTGGAGATCGAGATACGGGATTTCCTGTTAGGTGGTAGTTTCATAGTTGACATTTTGTCAACATAATGTGTGGCTCCAGGGTGTACGTCAGGCCCATTAGCAATAGCATCCCGTAGGTCAGACATGTTCCAAGGAGTAACTCTCTGCATGACCAACATAGCACTTGCAATGACACCCCAAATTTAAACAGCCAAAATTGATTTGTATAAAGCATGTGCATTAACCGAAGAAAGCAAATTACAAATCAAATACACAAAAGATTAGCATATTGGAGCTAACAAACACCCCTATGAGTATGCACAGACAATTTTCAGGTCCAATTTTTTTCTAGTTGGACTGAAAAAACTGCGTTTAAAGATTTCAAGTCTTCAACGCTGTTTAATTGTTATGTTAGACCTTAGTGGTGGCCTTCAAATTGGACTTGTTTTCCTTGTGTTTTTGGATTATATTGTTTCAATCGGTTTACTATTAGTCACTTTCTGTAGATGCATGGCACCACCGTTGGTCTCTTGTGAATAATATAATATTACTAACTACTCCCTCCAATTTTTATTTTTCTTCCCATTTCATTCTTCCCAACTTTTAAGAAAAAGATTAAAATGACTAAACTACCCTTATCTTACAAGACACACCTTGCCCCTTACCAACCCTAAATCAGCTACCAGCCTACCACTCATGCTTACTCCAGATGGTTATGGGCCAGCTCAAAGGGGGTCAGGTACCAAAGGTCTATGTTTTTTTTCTGAAAACGTAAGATTGAATAGGAAGGCCATTTAATTGATGACATGGTAATATGACATACTCCCTCCAAGTTTTATGAGTCTTCCCCTTTACTTTTTGCACAAAAAATAAGAGTGAATAAAGAAAGAATAAACTGATGTAAGTTGTGGAGAGAGAAAATAATAAAGAATGAATAAAGTAGTGGAAGTTGTTGACTTTTTAGGAGAGAGGGTGAATAAAGAATGAATAAATTATACCAAAAAAGGAAAGGGGAAGATAGGAAAATAGACGCAAAAGGGAAATAGGGAAGACTCATAAATTTGGAGGGAGTATTAAGTAGTCTGCAAGGATGAGGAAGTCTCGCACTAGAATTACCCATCTACAATAAAGGGAATAACAGTTACTAAACATATCACACTTTATCCTTCCTCGTGAATGAATAGAACTCCTTTCTTCATCTTTAAAGTCCAAGCCATTTATTAATAACCAATGGCTGCCCTTGGCAGTTCCTCCCCCCCTCTCTTGTGATTTGTGAATAAAATTGATTAATATTTTCCTTGGTACTTAATTCATTCAACATCAATCTAATACAATGAAAATATTACTATAATACTACTCACCTTCTTTCCCCTTCCCCCTTTGATATGGATTTTCTATCCTCTTCCCTCTTTGATACGGACCCAAATTTTCTATCCCCTTCCCAGTACCCACTATGACTCCATATATGATGAAGTCACAAGATACTTATTAATGCTTTCCAGTAAAGTCAAGATAAGCTCACAAGAGACGTACTCGCAACATTACTCTTGCGTTTTACATATCGGCTTTGACATTTATTCATAATTTTCTTCAATTCAGACGTGTATTAGGTGAAGATTTATTCTAAAGACCAATTTGATCTTCATGAATTCTTTTCGGTGTATACACATATCAGACTTGTTGAATAGTGGTAACAGCTGACGGAAAAGAATTGAGAGAGCAAGTCCTATAACAGTACAACAATCTTATGCTGCCACATCAATATCCAAATCTGCTGCACGAGCCATTCAATCAAACAGTGTCCATTAATCACAAAAACAGATCTACCTGCTGTGAACAGAGTTTCTTAATGATTGCATAACTATAAAGATTAATCAAACACTAAGATTCACCAAATTATTTATTTTTTACTTTTGACCGGGCCATTTGCAGTAAAATATGATAGTTTAGGCCATTTGTGGGAATTTGGGATACGATTATGCATTTATTATTGCTATGGCCTATTTCATTAGAGATAAATGCCTTCGTTGTTGTGGACGAAATGAGGCATACACAGTGTTGGTCACAAGGAAAATTGACGGTATTATGAAGTGATCCAAAATGGGGGGCCTGAAGAGTTACTTCAGGTAAAAACAAACAGCAAATCAAATTTTCGTTCATGCAATCATGTTAATGGCATCAAAGTAATAGCTTCTTTGTTTTCGAAACAGTAAAAGAGTGCGTGTTTAAAAATTATCTCACCTCAGGATACGTTAATCGTAAGGCGAAAACGGGAGGAATACCAATCTCATTGACAGCCAAATATGGATCAGGGGAAATCACGGAACGACAAGCAAAATTAACTCGCTTCCCCATCATCTTCTGCCTGAACATGCCTTCCTTTTTTTCCAGCAATTGACATATTCCAGAAGCCATGTCTTTCTGACCTATGCCTGTTATCAAGCACAAGGTGAACATACTTAGCTTCTCCAACAACATTAAACTGATTTCACAGTGAATGACTACTTCAACAAGACATGTAGGCACAGCAGCACAATCAGAATAGGCTGAAATCGTGCAACTACATTTAAAGCCACAATGAATCCTGATTTACTAATAACAATCCCACACCCAAGAGCTTATTGGGGGAGCATAACAGTGTCGTTTTAGCCTTAGTTTGAAGAGGTGCAAGGAACACTGAGACTTTAAGGGGGGCATGGCAACGAGACGCAAGGCAAGGCAAAGACACGAGCCTGTTGGACATGATACGCCCTATTTTATGTAAAAACATTAGTATTTTCCAAAAAAATATTTTGGGCAACAATACCTTTTTTAGGAGTTTTGAAGTTGGCCAACAAACAATGACATGACTCGAAAACTAGACATGAACCCGGCACGAAATTAACGAGTTTGAGTTAAAGCCTAATGACTTATTTATGCAAGTAGGTCGACACGGACACGATATGAGATATTATTGGGTCAGGTTTTGGTTGACCTCTCTAAACACAAACCCAACACGAATAACCTATTTTCTAAATTAGCCTAAGGGGGCGTTTGGTAAGGGGTATTTGGGAAAGGGACTGAAACTACTCCTTTCCCTTTGTTGGTGTTTGGTTGACACTTATTTTTATTCCCTTTACCCCATCTCTAGAATAGCATACTCAAAATCCTTCTAATTTGATTCCCCCCACACCACCCCCAAGGGTTTGGGAAACCCACCCCTTCCCTGCTACACCAATTCCATCACAACTTTAACATCAACACAAGCCTCCTACATCGGAACCACCACCGTCCGTGTCGCCGCGCACGCTCTCTCTCTCTCCGGCGCCGGTGACCTCTTATGCCACCCACTGACTTTTGTTAATCAACACCAACCTCATCGAAACTACCCCCCCCCCCTCCCCAAATTATTTTGATCCTCCCATCGCATAAATATATTTGCACATTCCAAACGTCGACATGACACATCGACATGACACAAAATTAACGGTTTGGATTAGAGGCTTATGGCCCATTTATGTAATTGGGTCAACACGAACACGACAAGAGATTTATTTGGGTTGGGTTAGAATTGAAGGGAACGTGACCCGTTTACATGTAAGTGGGTAATTGATTCATTTATGTAAGTGGGTCCACGAGAAAAATGGTTAATATCTTTAATTAGTCTTCGAATAATTTTCTTTTTTTTATAAGATACACTATCAAAGAGACAAAGACACAAGAGGATGACGCCCATACACAAAAAGAGAGTCTAAAACATGCAGAGTAATATTTTGGCGTAATTCATAAATACCACTTTTCTACACCTCATTTTTAAACTACCACCATTTGTAATAAATTCTCAGTTTCTCACCTATTCTAGACATTTGTCTAGAGCTCTTACCCAAAATACCTTTTTGACAAAATAGAAGACATTTCTTTGGCGAATATCAAACACGACTTGTCTTCATTTTTGCCAAAAGCGGACTTTTTATAAATGTGAAAGAACCCCATGATAATGCCGAAAAATGTCTTTTACTTTGAAAAATATGAGCATTTGGCGGGAGATTTAGAGGAAACACGCACAAAGGTTTACGGTAAGATATGTGGGGTAAGAGGGTAATTTAACAATACATTTATGTCAAAAGGAGAGATGAAGCTCTTAGTGAAACAGCCCAAAGGGAAAGCAGGAATATTATAGCGAAATGGAGGGAGTATAAATTAACCCTATTTTTTCCTACAAAAAGATTAGACAAGTGTGATCCAATTGGACTATTGGAGTATTCGACTCCAACTATACAACATTTTCAAAGAGTGAGGTTTGAACCAAAAGGCAATATCATCAAAAATTAGATGATATACTTCTATAGAAGTGCACCACCAAATCGTAAAACGAATCATCTTCCAAATACAGTAAACCATCTCCTCTTCCTCCTTTTCCAAATCAAAAAGGAAATCTTTGGGTATATGAGGTCAAACCCAACTAACTCCAAAGAGTGATGCAGCTAAATGCCATAAAGACATGACCAAAAGATGATTGATGGAGTCACTATTCTCAACAAAAGACTGCATGCTCTCAAAGACATGACCAAAAAATGATTGATGGAGTCACTATTCTCAACAAAAGATCGCATGCTCTCAAAATTGGTTGGACAATTGACAAATCAATCGAGACCAAATCAACACGTGATCATATTCTCAACAAAACGAAGAGCTAAATTACGAAGGGGGCAATGATAATTGAGGAACTCAAATATTAGGCATCTTAGCACATTAATTGATTCTTTTATTTTTTCACTTATAGCTCAATTTTAAGGACCACTTAGTTAGCTACTTATAGCAAACCCAAGGATCAATAAACAAATACTATCCTATTACCTGGACTTGCTCAATCATGTGGGATAAAAAATTGGTGAAGGTAAAAATTGACATGCCCATTGAATTGGCCACAAGAGGAGAAAATAGGGTAATTCCAGAAAAATAGGAGTGTATCATTCCGTTATACATGCTAATAATTTGAAGTGTATCAAAATGCAGCAATATCAAAAAAGAACAAATAAATCCCTCAAAAAATAAAATAAAGGAAGAACATAGAATTAGCATTATTAGACCTCCAATGTAATCTTTTTGGTGGGTGCGAACTAACAATAATCTAATGGCAAAATCATTAAGCAATCTCTCAAGTCTCATCCAACTACACACACTGAACAACATTCCAAAACTGGGGATATGAGAGCACCTGCAATCCAATCAGTACTAAGCTTATCTAAACAAAAATGAATGCACAAATAAATAGCAAATCAAAAAACACAACTTAATGTCGAAAGAAATATGTTGAGTACCCCATGACAAGATTCAAGGCCTAGATAAGAGTGACATGTTCCCTAGCCCCTAAAAACAGTATGTTTCAGGTCTAGCTTGATTCCAAGTTTCAGTCTTGAAACTCCAAATAGAAGCTTTTGGGTATCTCTAGAATAATATGTTCTAAAAGGTTTTTTTTGAAAGAGCTGCAGTATGAAGTAGAGGAGGGGGGAAAGATGAAGGAAAAGGCTGGAAAAAACGGACGTCAAAGTGTAGTATGGAAGGAAGTGGGGACCAAGAGAAATACAGTTTATGCTTTCTGAGTTAACGCGACTCCTTTTTATTGAGATGTATTAGTCCTTTTATTGTGAAGTATTAGACATTCCATCTAAAAGGTATTATTATTATATTGAAAAGACCCGTTATTCTTTGGTTCTGGATTATGATGAAATCAAGCAAAATGGCTCATTAAACTGGCCGCGCTTCTTTTTATTGTAAGGTATTAGTCATTTAATGCATTTCTCCACAAAGTTTTCACCCGAGTCACTCGGAAACAACCTTTTTGTGTTGACAGCAAAAGGGTAAGGTTGCGTACACCCCAACCCCACCCCCTACCTTGCAGTTTGTGAGAGCCCTCAAACATCGGAGTAATTTTGTTGAAAAGACTGAGATAACCTTATATTAAGGGCATTCCTAACTTTGGTTCTTTGACAGACTCCTCTCTTGCCACCCCCGTCTCCCTCTACAGTGTTTCTTCTTCAACATCGACACTGTTACATTCTAATTTTTGGTGACCAGGAGTATCCTAGAGTCTCGCCTCTCCCCCAACGTCTCACATTTATCTCATGTCAAATCCGGTCGACAAGTGGCATCACAAAGCAGCCGCGTCGGAATATCATATAATAAACTAACAAAGCAAAGCAATGTGACATGACATACAACTTGAGTGTTAATTCACAATATAGAATGACCAAAATAACAAAGAACTTGTAGTGTCCCTAACCAGTATCGTTCTATATGGATAGAGGAAACAACGCCAAGGGAAGAAAACATCATCAAAAACCCATTCTACCTTCTCCATATGCATACAAGCTAGGTAGCACCAAAACGGATACGGACATGTGACACGGCATCCCATGAAATGTAGGACACGGGACACATTTTTTAAATTTAATAAAATGTATATTTTATAGTTATAAAAGTACAATTTTAATTTTGTATAAGTATTTCGTATTAGATTTTGAATAAAAATTCAAATTCAAATTATGTAGTATATGCGAATTAACCTGTATTCCAACATATACAGAAAATAAGTCCGTACGCAAAAGTTAAGCATGGTTTTATCAAGAAAATGTCTTTAATTTACATCTTACTATATCTATATTATGCTGCGTTGAAGTGTCCTCGACTGTCTAAGACTTTAAGGAGCGCCCTTAGAGTTTCTCAGAAGTGTGCAAACTTTAAAATATTAATAAAAAATTAAACACAATATGTTTAGTGTCCCGCACATATTTCCGTGGTGTCAGCTAACATGGTGTCGGACACAGACACACTAGATGGTACAAATGTCCATACTACCTAGCATACAAGCTTAATCTCTATTATCAAGCATTTTCACACAGAGACCCTCATATATCACATAGCAAACCTTGGAAGGCGATACATATCAAGGAACGAACAAACTAGAGAGTAAGAACATCATTTCACAAGATGAAATTTACTAGTTAAACTGTGCAATGACAATATTATGCTTAGGAGCAACAAAGAAAGTAATTCCTCCTCTTTTAGATCTTCCAGTTTCAAAATAGCACATTACTTAATGAAAATAACAAGAAGTATAAAAGTAGAAAGGAGAAAGAGCAAGTGAAGTGGGCCACTTCCGTAAGAGAGAAGTGAAAGACCAACAAGATAAAGTGGAAGAAATCAAAGATATGGACCAAAAAGAAAAGGTAGAAGATATCAACGAGCGAGTACAAAGGACCAAATACCAGAGGAAAGAATCGGATATACAAAGCATGAAGGTGAATGTAATAATTTAAATTCACCTGCAGCACTCTTGCTATCAAACAAAGTATTTACAGACTGTTGAAGTCTTAACCATGCTTTGGTCCGATCAGCATCCTGCTGATAAGCTATTGCCAGATTTTTATTAGAATCCAGAATCTTCTGCAGTAGAATAGTTTGAGGATGCTCCATCACCTGAAGAACAAATACCAGTAGATCACTTGTAAATAATGATTGATCATAATGCTTAGACGAACAAAAAAAAACACATGACAGAAGCGCCTTCAGCAAAATTTTGAATAAATAACTAAAGGGGTGTTTGGTTCCCACAAGGGGAAAGGAATGGAATCATGATAGGGATTCAAGGCGAAAGGAAAGGGAATACTCCTACCATCTTAAGCTGTTTGGTTGGAAGTTAGAAGGGAACAGGAATCACCCTTGAAAACCAACCCCTACCACATCCACCACCTACACTACTGCCACCACCGTCGCTGCCACAAGCCACCTTTTCCCACGCTGTTACCAACACCAGTCGTCAGGCACCCAGGCCGACGTCCCACCATCCCACCACCATCCTCTCGGCTGCACCGGCTTCCCACACGTCCACATCCCTTGTTGAACATCCATTAGCCCGAAACCAAGCCACCCTAGAGAAACCCTCCTCTACCCACAAAACTCCCTCCCCCACCCTCATAAACACCAAGGAGGGATTTTGTGGGAGGAGGGTTTCTTGGAATCTAGGGGTGGTGGTTTGGGGGTTTAGTGTCTTTTTCCATGTAGTTGGGGAATGTTTACGGGTGGGTGGTGATGGTTTCGACGGTGGTAAGAGGAGTGTGAGGAGAGATCGTCGACGGGGGCGTATGTCAAGTGTCGAGGTCAGTGGTTGTCGCGGTGGGAGATGAGGTGATCCATGGTGTTGGTGGTGGGTATAGGTGGTAGATGTAGAGGCGAGTCTGTTTAGTAGGCTCATTGGGATACTCTTGGGGGGTGGGGGAATCATTTTAAGGGATTATGGGTAATCCTATTCTAAAAGGTGGGGGAAAGGGAATGACAACAAAAAAAAATACCAAGGGAATGGGAACGTTTTGTTCCGATTCCTGATTAGCTGCAACCAAACAGCCCTAAGAAGCTTAAGTTTCCAATCCATCAAGCACTTCAACTTGTAAGATACAGAAATTGCACATTGCATAAATTCCACGTCGTCTCAAATAAATGATACTGCGGTTCGAATTCAAGTTCTATGATTGGGCCAATATTGAACTCATGCACTTAAACCTCCTCAAATAACAAGAACTAAAAGTTGTGACCAATTGTTATCACACTCGCAAAAATGAGTGAGCATAAAAATAAGGAACAGAGACCAAGTTGAGCCTCCACTATACACAATAGAATTATATATAACAGTTAGGTAGACCGGTTTCACAAACCTATGCAACAAAATAAAAAGAAAATGAAATTTAAAATTATCAGCAAGTCCATTATTACAGCAGGATAAAGATGATTCCAAATCGATAGAAAGCATCCAAAAACAGTAAGGGTTATACAGAGATCAATGCAGCAAAGACTTACTGAATCACCTCCTTTAGAAGGAGGACGGAACTTTGTTGGAGGCACAAGAAGAGTTTTTATAAAGAACATCATGAAAGAAGACTTTTTCTCCGAAGGTAGCTTATGTTGTTGAATATCAGAAATGAAGGAGCATAGAGCGGCTTCTTCTAGCCATAGATGAGACAATATCTCTTTTACCTGTAATCATTGAATGTTCAGCAAAAAAGCAATAAAATATTACTCTACACCTCCTGTAGTTACCTGTAATTTTCTAGTTCACCTTATTGCATTACTAGTTCTCCCCTAAAAATTTTAATCCCTACGACAATGAAAACTTTTATGTTTTCAGTTAAATATTTTGATTTATTTTCTGGCTCACCTTAATGCATTACTAGTTCACCCCTCTGGAATTCCCCCGAACTAAAAGTCTTGGTTCCCCCATTGCTTGCAACGAATATGTGCAGTACAATAGATAATGGGGAAAAAAAACGAAATATTGCAGTAGTGTGCTTTTCTTATTATTTCATGTAGTTGGAGCACTAGGCTAGTAACAAATCTTGGATAACATTTATGGACTACAGCTGCCAGATTTCTATGAACATCCCCGCAACAATTTTGAGCATCACTGGGGTTATTAATAATCCTTACTCTCCAAGGATTTCACATTGTTCTTGGCAGTAGACCTTTATTTCTCCCTCCAATCTAAAAACCATTAAGAATATTATGAATCTTTCACCTTCAATTTCTCTTGGTACATGTTATATTGTACAACTATGAAAAGATATTATTATAAAAGTGCTCAATTATACAAATTTAATGCTTTATATTGTACTCGTACAATTTTTACCCTAGGGTCAAAATTTGACATTTACACAAATGCATCAGATGGAATACAGTTATATACTCCCTCCGATCCAGACAAATGGTAACGTATGGAAAAAGTGGTTATTTAAGAAAAGGTGGAAAAGTGAGGTGTAAAGTAGGAAAGTTTGATTGGGGCCACATGGGTTTAGGTGGATTAAATAGGTAGTTGGTGAGTGGGTGAGTGGATGGTAAAGTTGTAAATAGGTAGTGGATGTAAGGGTAATTTAGTCATTTTTCATGCTAAATATAGTATGTTACCATTGGTGTGGTTCATCCATTTTAGGTAAGTGTTACCATCTGTCTGGATCGGAGGGAGTATTTAATATCCTCTATCCCAGAAAATAACAACATATATTCCAAGTCCCACAAAGATTAAAAAAAATTCACAAATTTTAACAAATGTAAAGTGCACATGGAACTGGAGATGTTAAAACAAATGACCAAGAAAGAGTGAAGGGCATACTTCTGTTGGTAAGAAAGAACGTTTATTTTTCGGCTTCAGGAGCTCTGAATAGTTATCATTCTTTTTTCCTTGTCGCTTTTTTGAAGTTACATCACCAGTATAGTGGTTCTCAGCATCTTCTACCTCTGATGCAGACTTATCATAATCATCTTCAGCAATTTCTGAATCAACCTTAAAGCCTCTCATTGCGTTGCTTCTTATACTCGCTTCCGACATGGCATCCTATAAGAATCAGATAGTTAATAGGTTTTTGGTTACCAGATGTATAAAAACGGAAAATATGAGGCCATAGAACAAACCACTTGAAGCCATCCGTAAATAGGTTTGGAAATAGCAGGATTCTTGGCACCACAACTACATTTGCTAGTTCTATTCTTGAAAAAATTATATAAAATCACATGTGCTTCAGTAAGCTGAAGAGATGTCCATTCACGCTGATCCTTATGTTTGTAACCGACTTGAATTCCACCAGATTCATTGTCGCTATCAGAGTCCACAGAGGTCAAAGATTCTAGCGCCCTAGACTCAGCAATATGACCCCCTCTTATGAGATTCAATTTGGAGACACATAATTGGACCTGAATGTTATAAGTTCAAAAATTGGCATATTGAAGGATAAGGAAGCAAAAGACAGGATAAAAATGAAAACAGAAATCAATCACAGTCAAATCAGCTTACATCCTCTCTGCTAGCCCTAAAATGAAAGCAACTGAAACAGGTGTTCTGTAGAATACGGCAGAGCGTATTAAACAGTAGGGGGTGGTAAACTAGTTGAATGAGATCAATATGACCACAATGTCCAGGGCAGTAGAAACTTCGTTGGCCACAGGTTTTGCAACTGCACAGGCAATATTTATTCAGGAAAAATTATAACCAGCTTAAAATAAATCACTAGCAAAACAAGGAAAAAGAACGGAAGTCGCATTTTGAAATTAATATAGACAAAACTTATATAGGAAGTAGACAGAGTTAGTTTAGGAAGTTACGAAGAAACATCGTCGAAGGGACCTAAAGAAGGATCATAAAGACCATCAGGTTGAGGCTGGCCAACATTAGTGAGCAACTCACGGTTGGTAATTTTCATAACACTGAGCTTGTGGACCTCCTCGTTGGTATAGATACCGAAGCGAACAGACTCCACTGTCTCCGTCCCCATCTACAAAATTAAACAATAACAATTTTGACACTCAATACATACAGGAAAGGCGGATCCAGGATTTGAGTAAAGGGGTGGCATAGTAGGAAAAAAATTGCAGACAACATTTATACATTAAAATTTTGATATCGTCAATACATAGTAATATAAAATTACTAAGGAAAAATCTAAAGTCATCCGACAAGGATTCATATCTTGAAAGCGCCTAATAACATCATAATCACTAACTTGTGCAAAAAAAAATCTCTCTCAATATAAGGGACTAAACAATTATTCAAAA
>VHZZ01011864.1:40351-51654 GCA_009801015.1 Silene noctiflora | reverse complement strand
CATTTACCTTAATAAATTACGAAAAATAGTTAAAAATTGAGATTAATTATAAAATAATTTGTTAAGGTAATTATATAATTCTCGGGTGTTACAATAGCTTTAAGGTTACAAGCCAACTTACCTTTGAAGTTTGGGGGAGATTGTCTTTTCACAGCAACATATCTAATCAATAAAAAGCCAACACCAATACTGAAGTGGAAAACTCCATTTGAAATGTTGTTTGGATAAAAACCCTAGTATGAAGAATAAAGGGTGTTTGGATCATTATGTTATGCTTCTATGCCAATTACTCATAAAGATAAATTTGCAAAGAGGGCTAGAAAGTGTGTGTTCATTGATTACCCTTTTGGCCAAAAAGGTTAGAAATTATATGACTTGGAAACCTATACTGTACTAGTTAGTAGAAATGTCAATTTTCAAGAAAAGGCGTTTCCCTTTGTATCAGGGATTAATACACCTGAATCTTCTGCTATTCTTACTCACAAGTGGTAGTGATCCATTTGTTTCTCAATACAATATCATTCCCTTTGAGAATAATGCTCAAAACTCTGCTAATAATGACGACATCAATGCTACTGTTACTAATACACCTTTGCCAAATAATAATATTGATCAAATAAATTAAACTGATACATACACAATTCATAATAATACAAATCAAATATTACCAAATACAAACACTATTACACATAATAATACAAACAAAACACTGCTAAATACAAATACTGTGATTATTGCACAAAATGCTACATGTTAGCATTCTTCCAATATTGCTGCTAATGCTCCTAGGAAGTCAGACAGATCAAAGTAGATTTCAAGCAGACTGAAAGAGTATCATCGTTCAATTAAGTTACCCTTCCAACCCACTGCTTCAGCTTCCATGGTTTTTCAGGAAAAATTGATGAATGAACTCTTTATGTTTGATCTAGAATATGTTAGCACACCGAGTAATGTGTTATAGGAACATGAACCTGGTTCTTTCTTTGAAGCACATAAGGATGATAGATGGATCATGTAATGAACAAAGAGCTATAAGCCCTTGAAGCTAATGTTACTTGGGAGTTGACTCACTTACATGTAAAAAAAAAGCAATAGGGTCAAAGTTTGTATATAAGATCAAGCATAAAGATGATGGAAGCATTGAAAAGTTTAAAGCAAGACTTGTGGCAAAGGGGATATAGTCAGGTGAAAGATAAAGACTGCAAGCACAGTTTCTCACCTGTGGCTAAATTTACAACAATGAGAACATTACTAGCACTTACCACTATTAGAGGATGGCCATTGCATCGACTTGACATAAATAATGCTTTTTTGCATGGTTACATTGATGAGGGGGTTTATATGAGGCCTCCACAAGATTATACCAAGGCTATTGAGGGACAAGTATATAAATTGAAAAGATCCTTATATGGCGTCAAGCAAGCCAGCGGGCAATGGAACATTTTGTTGACCAAGCATCTTATAAGCCTTGGGTTTATGCAGTCTAAACAAGTCTAATCCTTATTTACCAGGAAAAATGAAACGTCGGGGAGTTTTCTGGTCATTCTAGTATATGTCGATGATCTGCTCATCACAAGAGATGATGAAGGAGAAATAAGGGAAGTAAAGAGAAGCTTGAACATAAATTTTACCATAAAGGATCTAGGGCTATTGAGGTACTTTCTGTGGTTAGGGATGGCTAGAAACAATACAAGAATTCTGTTAAACCAGAAAAAGTAAATCACTGATATAATCAAAGATCTAAAGATGAAGAATTGCTCACCTACATCATTTACCATGCCAAGAGGACTAAAACTATCCACAGATCATGGTGAACTTCTTCCTGATCCAGAGAGATATATGAGGTTTATTGGAAGACTTTTATATTTAAACCTTACAAGGCCTGACATCTCCTATTTAGTTTAGCACTTATCTCAATTCTTAAATCATCCAAGGATTCCACATTTACGGGCAGCCTGACATGTGGTAAGGTATCTAAAATAGACTGCAAATGCAGGTCTTTTCTACTCAGCAGACATCACTTTGAGTTTATCATCATTTTTTGATGCTGACTGGGGGCAGCGTGCTTTTAGTTATAAGTCTTTATCAGGATATTGTGTGCTTTTGGGAAACTCTTTAATATCCTGGAAAAAAAAAACAATGAGTAAAAGTTCAACAGAAGTTGAGAGCAAGTGCAATGGATGATTCTTACCTTGAGTTTGTCAATAAGAATTATAAAGTTCTTTCCATTGTGGGTGTCCTTGAGTTTGTCAAAATAAGAACTAGGTTCTTATTTAAGAACCAAGTTCTTTTTTTATTTCAATGAATTAAACAATGCGATGGACATAAGAAAAATTAATAATGGGTCCCAATTAAGAACAAAATAAAAGTTCTTCCATTGAAGGGAAAAGTTCTTAAACTTGAAAAATGGTGAAAAATGACTTGGCATTGGAAGAACAATATTTAAAGTTCTTCCATTGCACTTGCTCTGAATATAGGTGTATGTCTTATACAGCAAGTGAAGTGGTTTGGATGGAAAAGCTACTCAGGGATTTGAATGTTGAAGTACCTACATCTATCAAGCTTTATTGTGATAATAAAGCAGTGGAGCATATTACTCTTAATCCTGTGTTCCATGAGAGGACAAAATATTTGAACGTAGACTGTCACTATGTCAGGGAAAGGATACATGAAGGCTTACTTACACCTGAACATGTAAAATCCAGTATGCAGCTTGCAGATTTAATGACTAAGCCTCTTGGAGGTCAACAACATGCTTACTTATCAGAAAGCTTGGGTTTACAGTACTTAGGTGAAGGGGGTGTGGGGAAATGTTGATGACACTCAAGCTACCAATCACAACTAAGCACACGGATTGCTGACTTGACAATATAGTTAGTTAGGATTTGTGTTAATTTAGAACCTCTTGCATATAAACACCTTTCTCATATTGCAGTACTAACTTATCAAATTGTAATCACAAAAATATTTTCAATAAAATACTGCATTTACTTACCTCTGTTTTCTTTCCTTCTTGAAGCTTCTTATGCTCATCAATAGAGGTTGATCAATGATTGATTTCACAAAAACTAAAGAGACGTGATAAATTGAAGAAGAACAATTGAGGTAAATTATTATATACTTCGTATTTCTTATATCCCTAAACTTCTAGTAATATGGTTATTTTGTTTTACCTACGCCCATAGATAGTCAGTCCTCATTCAATTTTCGGTGCGATTTCATATCTAGTGACTATGTAGAACTCATACCTTTGTACTCCCTCAAATTCTGAATAAATTTCCTTATTTTATTTCGTTTTCCGTCAATTCACAATAACATCCCTATTTCTATTTTGGGGAAGTGTTTTTGTGGTCTAAAATTAATTGTATGGTGGGATAGTGTGTTTGTGTCGTCCAAATTTAATTGTATGGTCGGGATAGTGTGTTTCCTTAAATTTTGTGCATAAGGGAAAAGGGGAAATTTATTGAGAATTGGAGGGGGTATATTGTAACTAGTAGTAATTGTAGGATATAGTAATTGCATTCCAAAAAATCGAACACATAAATTTTGCAAAAAAAAAAACTATGGATTAGAGGGCTGATTTTGATCGTCGACGTTCATTACGAAAGACGAAAATACCCCTAACACAATAACACTACATACTCTCTCTACCTACTTTTCTCTAAAATTCAAGTTTTCGAACTAAATTGCAAAAAAAAAAAAAAAAAAAAAAAAAAAAACGAACAACAATTAGCATGACAGAACCCGAATCACTGGTACGTTAACAATTTAATTTCGTTATTAATTTTTTTTTTCGAATTGTTATTGATAATTGTTAATTGAATTACGTCCCGTTTATACTAAATTTGAGCAAACAAAGTGGTTTTATTGCGTAGATATGAAGTAATACAGACCATGGACCGAAAGTTGAGATTCAACAGTCAATCCATGGCCAAACGTTGAGACTCAACATTCAACCATGGACTGTTTGTTGAATCTCAACGATTGACCATTGCCAAACGTTGAGACTTAACGTTGAACCATGGCTGAACGTTGAATCTCAACGTTTGGTCCATGGCTGAACGTTAGGATTCAACAATTGGCCATGGCTGATCGTTGATTCTCAATATTCGGTCCATGGTTGATTGTTGAATGTCTTTGTTTGGCCATTGATTGATTGTTGGATGTCAACTTTTAGTCTGTGGTCAGACAAATAATGACTTTTAACTTGTTTGAATCCGTTTAACATATTAGAATTAGATTATGGTTAACTTTTATCATCTAGTTAATGTTTAAATTGCATGAAACAGGTTTTCTGGGAGAGTTTTAGCGATAATTCAATCGATTACAACCCGTTGTTCGTGACCGATTTAGATTTCGAAACCCGTGATGATGATTTCACTTGGGCTAACCGAATAGCATTCGATAATGGGTTTGCTTTGGTTAAAGAGACTAATGGGGCAAAAAACAGAAAAGAAAAAGGCTTGTTGGGAAGTTATTTTCGATGTGCACGACATGGTTTACCACGGCCAACCGATGATCCCGAGAATCAAAGGAGGTCTACTAAATATTCATGCTTGTTCCGAATTCATGCCGTTCAAAATTACGTGGTAAAAAATGATCAAGTGGCGGTTGTTTGGAACATTGTAACTTCCGAGGGTGGTGGACGACACAATCACAACGTAAAAATCTACAAGGACGGGGATTGCCACTTTGCGGGGTTAGACGATGAGGAGAAGGCGTATGTAAGGCAACAAACAATGGCCGAGGTCTTACCGAGAGATATTAAAAATGGTCTTCATTTGAAAACGCCCGAAAAACCTTAACCGTCAAGCGTCAAAATCTATAACGAGACAAGGAAAATTAGAAAAGAATTGAGGGGCGAAAGGAACACCGCTCAACATATGTTGGCTCTTGYTGTAGAAGCGAAATACGTCCATTGGCACGAGAGTAACCCCGAGACACGAGAGCTCTCGCATAAATTCATGGAACATCCTGATTCCGTGAAGTTGTTTCGGGATTATCCTTATATGGTAATCATGGATTCGACATATAACACCAATACATATAAGAATCCAGTTGTCGAAGTTGTTGGTGTTACACCCACCGGGTCTTTCTTCCTAATTGCATGTGCCATGATTCCTACCGAGTCAAAGGTGTCGTACAAGTGGTTGTTGAAGACGTTAGTTGACATTCTTGAGTGCACCTGAGCGTCCCCTTCTGTTTTCTTCACCAATCGAGAATTGGGTTTGATCAACTCTATTAAAGAAATATATCCTGAGGTTGATCATTTGTTATGTCGATGACATGTGAATAAAGCTATCGATGCAAAAGCTACTAGTTATTACCGTCCTGAGACTTACAAGATCCATGTCATGACAAATGCAGAATCGGGTTAGAATAGAGTGATCAATGCACCTAACGAAGAAGATTATCAACTTGCTTGGTTTGCTTTCTTTCGCAAGTGGCCTCTTTTTGACAATTATATCATTAACACTTGGTCTAAGCACGCGTCGAAGTTTGTATCATGCTATACAAATGAGTGCTTCAATCTTGGCAACACGACAACTTCCCGTGTTGAGTCAACTCATTCTCTATTGAAGGCTTGGTTGAAAAGTAGTCATTTGACACATGATACCATGTGGTCCCGTATCCACTCCATGCTCGAAGGTCAACACTCGAAAATTAGAAAAGAGCTTGAAGATTCAAGGAGTTGACCAAGGATAACATCTCGTACATTTTCTTTGTTGCAAGGGAACGCGTCCATGAAGGCCATACAAAAGATGAAGGAAGAACTTATGAGAGGACTAGGTTTGGGTGTCGGGTTGGAGGATCGATGTGGGCACGTGCTACGAATGACTCATGGACTTCCTTGTGCATGTAACTTGGTTTCTTTGCAGAGTAGAGGTAGGAGGGTCCATCTTGAGGATATTCATGTCTTTTGGAAGACATTGGTGTATGACAGTCTTGATCAAATGCCGAGAAATGATAATGATGTCTTGGAGGAACTACTTGATGGCGTGAGAAATAGTGACCCGGTTTATCGGAGGGCGGTCATTGACAAGTTGCGTGATTTCCAACACCCGGAGGATGAAGAACTTTTTCCGCCCCTTATTAATGAGCATCCGAAAGGCCGTCCCAAAGGTTCTACATCGAGAAACAAGTCTGGTTTTGAGCATATCCAAAGGCTATTCGGGACACCAAGCACCGGCGGTTCAAAAAATGCACAACGTAAAGTCGGTGACTTTCCTGTAGGAGGGGCCGGTGCTCCGTTGGAAAGGATGTACACCATTGGTCTTATATCGTCATGGTCTAAACGATTTGGTATACCAGAGGAGCTTTGGAGCCACTTTGACGGTTGGGTAGACATTAAAGATGACGGCCATTGTGGATACAGGGTTATATCTCATGCCCAACGGGGGCAAGAGGGAGACTATATTGTCATSCGTGAATGGTGTGCCCGGGAGATGAAGAGCGAYGATGTATACAGACAGATGTTCGGAAWTTTCCCATCATCGACTACCGGTTTGACAGGTTATCAGGTGAGTCTTAGACAAGTTGAGTTCTTCCGTTCGATTGGTTGTGGGGTGGATCATTGGATATGTGATGACCATTTGCTCGTGTATGCAATGATTTTCAACTAGACAATATGTATTATCAGTCATACAGAAGGCCCAAATGGATCGAGATATTGGCACGGGAGTTGCAACACCATCTTGCCACTAAAGTCCGATGTTGTAGATCGACAACCGTTTGGTATTATGTGGATTATGCTTTACCATAATCATTGGATGCGACTGCATTCGAGAGGCCCGCCCGAGAGTCTTTATATGCCACCACTTCATCCCGCTTGATTGACATACTGAGATCCTAGTGTCGCGCATCTAGACAACTTATATGAAAGAAACATTGAGAACTGGCATGCTTACATGGGAGCGACACCGGGAAGACATCGTAGAAGGCAAAACAACTCCAATGTAGATACTGCGACAGTACTGTCACTCGGCAGTTTATGAGATTTTATTATTATCCTTTAATGTAATGTTTTAAGTTAACCATGTAGTTAATTAAGTATGAGATTTTATTTAATTTAGTTGTTTCTAATTAATTATTATCCTTTAATGTAATATTTAAGTTAACCATGTAGTTAATTAAGTATGAGATTTTATTTAATTTATTTGTCTTTTAATTAATTATTGTCCTTTAATGTAATATTTTAAGTTAAAACATGTAGTTAATTACTTAATATTTCTAACCGTTTGAATTTCAAATTTCTAACCCTTTGAATTTCAAATTTTCAACCGTTTGAAAAGCAATAAATTTTTACCGTTACTTATGTTGCCTATAAATGAACCTTTGCTCAACTTTTTAATTTCACTTTATTCAAATTCAAGTTGCTAATTTCACTTCATTCAAATTCAAATCCGAAACAAAACAAAAATGGTTACAAATGCTCAACAAATTAGAGTGTATCAACGAAACATTGACACCATCGTTTGCCTCGGACCAACTACCGAACGCTGCATGACCACCAAAGCTCCGTAAGTCGGAACTGTTACTCGGACCACCATCAACGGGACCTCTCAAGATCCACGAAGTATCCCTCCTCGGCCTCGACCTCTCCGTGCTCGAGGAAGTCTCTCTACCACTCGTATATCAGCCTCTACGGTCTCGGGCTAACCTCTAAGTCAACATCCTCTGTGATGACGGGTTCACTGCGACCCGATACTGACCTACATCCTCCTCCTCCGACCCCTGTTCCTCCTCCTCCTCCTCCTCTACGACATGCCGGGATATACCGACTAACTCCCGTGACCTCGCCTCCTCCGAATCACTAGCCACGTGACCGGGGGTAGGCATAATCATCGGATCTCTAAGTGGTAGTGGTTGTGGGTGTGCCTACACAAAACACAACCGGTGCTTGGAAGACGTGGCATTTCGGCCTAAAGTACGATCGTGGCCGGAACGTTTAGGTAGCGGAGGTGGAGCTTGCATAATGTTCTTTCCTCTCTCATTTCGATCACCCATCTGCATTAAACAACTAAAAAAAGTTAGAAAATATACGAAAACGTAGAAATTAACAAAAAAAAACCCGAGTAATTACAAGCAATAAACACGGTTTTAATGCACGTTAACAACTAAAACATGTTAGAAAATATACACGATATCGATTAGAAAACGTAAAAAATTACAAAAAACCCGCAATTCCAAGCAATAAACACGGATTTAATTCATTAAACAACTAAAAAATGTTAGAAAAACATGACATCGATTTAGAAACATAAAAAATTACAAAAATTCACCAATTACAATGAATAAACACGGTTTTAATGCATTAACGAACTAAAAAATGTAATAACAAACACGACATCAATACGAAACATAAATAATTACAATAAAACGTCAATTAAAGAGTATAAAAACGGTGTTTTTTAAAAAAAATTATCGAACCATGGACGAAATGTAAACATTCAATAATTGACCATGGACGATTGTTAAAATTCATAATTGGATCATGGTAAAACGTTGAATTTCAACATTTGACCATGGAACAAACGTTGAATTTCAACGATTGACCATGGATCACACGTTGAAACCCAACGTTCACCATGGTACACACGTTGAAACTCAACGTTCACCATGGACCAAACGTTGAGTTTCACCATGGACCAAATGTTGAGTTTCAACGTTCATCCATGGTACACACGTTGAAACTCAACGGTTGGTCTATGCTCAATTGTTGAGTTTCAACGTGTTCATCCCCGAGCCCAGTAAAACGCACGAAAAAACGACACAAATCCTACACTATTTCGCCAACAACACTACCCTAATTACAAACAATAATGAAATTAACAACAACAAACAACTAATTAACAAGAAATTACCTACAAACAACTAAACCTAATTATAAACTAATTCAATTAAATAATTCAACTAATTACAACAAATTACAAACAATTAAAAGTCATATAATCGATTAATAACATCAATAAGGGAATGAGAAGTCAAATAATCAATCAAACCCAACTTATTTAAGCTAATTGCTAAAAAAAAAAAAATTAAGTACTTACGGTGGCGGAAGTGGTGATGGCCGGCTACTGGTGGCGGCTGACGGTGGCGTCGGCGTGGCAGTGGTGGCAGTGGTGGTGGCGTGGTGGTATCCAGACAGTGGTGGTGGTGGTGGAAGTTGGGTTATTTTGGAGAAGTTTCAATTAGAGAGAAAAGAGTTAGTTAGTAAGATGAACAAATGGCAAAACTGTCTTTCGGAATGAAAAACGTCGACGATATTTGTTAAAGCGTTTATGATCTTTTAAAATCGGGATTTTCTATCGCAGTTTTATAAAGGCAGACCATTTCATAGGGGGATCCATCGCCGCATATCTGAACATATGCATTGAATTCTGAACACATGCAATCTGGTACGACATGAATACAACACAAAAGAGACCATCTTCTTTTCGTAAATCATAAACAATTTTTTTTGTTGCTAGGAGTAAAATTGTCATCATCCTTAATTCAAAAATAAAGAAATATTGTAAATCATACTCATATACGAATAATGAAGAATTTTCTGAATTCTGACAGAACAAATAGTGATATGACCTTAATCTATATCTATCTGTCTATATTAATAAAGGAAACTTTTTTCGAGCAATTATAGAGAGTTCAATAACCTTTTTGAGCTACGTCAATAATTTAAAAATGATCTTTTTAAATTTAGATATATATTACATGAGATTCCCTAACCGTTAATAGTTTAATACATACAACAATACTAATCTAACAATACCAATTACGCAATCAAATTCTATCATATTTTACCTAGGTTTAATTGATTAGAATTAGAAATAATTAGTATATATAATTCGTGCCATGTATCCTGTATGTGCCATTAACCTTTGGATTTCCCCCAAGACCCCATCCCCGAATATTAGTTTGAGCAAGAATCTAATTTTTGATTTGTATGCATTACGTTAATTTTGCCAAACCATTTAATCTTTTATACTTTGATTTGAGATCTAAAATTGTAATTTTATGAATTTTTAGGATACAATAGAGTGGGGTTGAATTGAATCATTGCACCTTCAACAACAAGATTCATATTTTTTTACTATCACAACAATGATATTGACGGTAAGTCGCTACGCTTTCTTAATTCATATTTGTCCAATATCACATCATAACAGTTATATCGACGGTGAGTCGGTACGCTCTCTTATTAAGAACATCTATTAAATTACTTTTTGTATCAATATACAACGTTATATAATGCTACGTAATGAACTAATGATGCCGTAATTAATCTTATACTCCCATAATAAATGCTGTTTAATTCTTGAGGTTTAATTCTCCATTATAAACTCCTTAATTATTGGAGTTATAACTGAAATTTATTGTTTATATCTTTTTGGATAATTTTGTTTTGCATGTTAATTATGTAAGTTAATGGGACACTTTAAATCTCCACCAGCACATACAACCAGAGTTAAAAGTTTCGTTTTCTTTATGTATCATCTCATTAATTCAAATTTTGACCATCGGTTTATATTTTTGCACACAGATTTTCATTTTAATAAATTGTCGTAGCCGAGTGTAACAATTTGGGCGCCAAATAAAACTGACTGCTTCATATGTTTATTATGGGTGTGAGTTTTTTCTGGTTTATATATATATATATATATAGAGAGAAATAAGATCTCGTGCGAACTAAAAGTTCGGTGCGAACTGTGYGAACTATTGATAGAAGGCAGTCTTTTTATTCATCCACTCAAAGGCCCAACATCTAATACCTAACCAGGGGCCCAACTTTCATAACCCAACCATTTCAGCAAGCCTTCCCCAACCCTAAACTTCCATCATCTCCACTACTGTGAGTTGGCGCCGGAAACCACCAGCAGACACCATCTCCCCCGGCGACACCTCCGTCGACTATGCCATCGACGGACATCAGATCAGAGTTACATCTTTCCTTCTCTTCTCAATTTCCCCAATCTTCTGAAACTTTCACCTCTCAACCTATTGTCGCCGCCGACAACAAGCACCATGACGCCGGCACAAGACCGACGCATCTGACCTCACCCAGATCTGTTACCTTCCGAGTTAAGGCGAAAAATTTGCCGGCAAAAAGCGCGAGGGAAAGAGACGATGATGAAGGTTAGTAGCGGGTGGGGATGTGGAGCTTTAGGTGGTCGAGTCGGCACTATGTTACGGTAGTAGTGTAACACCCCCATTTACCCAGGAGCCTTTAGCAAGACATTCCCGAGTAAATAAGACTGTTACCATCTCGGTTACCCGAGGTAGTGCATAACAAAGATAACGAAACA
>VHZZ01011860.1:41940-53742 GCA_009801015.1 Silene noctiflora | reverse complement strand
AAACTAACATTTAAACTAAAATAGCTACTAAGCATGAACATCAACAATAATTTAAACATCAATTACAATAATGGCTTCTATCCTAAGTCAATTACCCTAACTAAACAAAAATTAAGAAACAAAAATTAACTTAAAAGATTAGAAAAATACCTAATCAGGAAACAAATAACTAACGAGAAGGAGAGATGAAAGTGGTGGCTGACGGCGGTAGGTGGCCGGAGGTGGCGGCAGCAGCTGCAAAATAAATAAAATAAGAGAAGGAGAAGGAGAACCTGAATGGAGGGCGGCGGCGGCGGCGGCGGTGCTCGGAGGTGGCCGAAGAAGGAGAAGGAGAAGGAGAAGTGTCGCGTTTTCAGTTTAGGGTTTTTTTTTTTTTTGATTGAAATCGATTTGGGGGTAATTGTGGGGGGAAGTGTCGCGTTTTTAGAATGTTAAAAAAAAATTCTGACGGAATATCCGTTCCGTCAGCTTATAACAAAACTGACGGAAATTCCGTCAGTACTAAGTAGGGATATTCTGACGGAATATCCGTCAGAAATCCTCCTAACTGACGGACTATCCGTCAGATATCTGTAACAAACATCTGACGGATTATCCGTCAGTAGGCTTCCTCTCTGACGGAAAAGCCGTCAGTTCTTACCCTATCTGACGGATAATCCGTCAGATATTCTTTAGCGCCATTGACTTGGTCAACGCGCCAAAAAAGTCTGACGGATTGTGACGGATAATCCGTCAGTTTTTTTTTTTTTCCGTCAGTTTCCCGCTTTTAATTGACGAAACTGTTTTTCCGTCAGAATTGCCGTCAGCTTTCCGTGTTTTCTTAGTAGTGATATAGTTGCATGCTTGCATTAATTAATTCATAAATTCTCATTGAAGACGGACACTATCTGTCACAAGTTGAAGACGGATAGTATTTCTCTCACAATATGTAAGTGACATTATCCATGGGCTGCTCCATTTCTCCCCCACTTATCCTCCCACTAGCCTTATTATGAGTGAGACACTATCCGCCTTCAGCTTGTGACAGATATTATCTGTTACAAACAAGACGCTTTGAAATTAATGAACTAATTATAGAGATGATGGGGTCATATTGTTCTTTGAAGTTGTAGATCAATAATGTCAAATACTCTCATATATATGGGGTTATTAAATTCTTTGGAACAACTTTCGTGCTCTACTTCCTTCCGGCTTTTCCCATGTATTTTAATAATTCGTATGGACTTACAACTTTAGACCAAATGATCGAGTTGACTAATGAAATAAGATGGTATTGACTATTGAGTTCCAAATTAAATGAACCCTAATTCTTAAAGTTAAACTATTGAGAAATTATTTATCTTTCTGTTTTTGTTACTTTATGTGAAATTAATTTTTGTTACAAAATCTACAATTAACATTACTTGAATCGATTGTAATTTATAAGTCATTACAAACTTGTGATTGATTGACCGTCACAAGTTAAACTTTGTGCAAAATCAATACTTCGTATGTTAGGTGATCACGCGCGGCGCACCTATCTTCTCAAAGCAACAGAACCATAATCAACAAAATAATGTAAAAGTAAATGACAACAATCATTAACAAGTGATTTTTTTTTTTTGGGTTAATTACCTCATAAAACACTTATAGACATAGGTCAAATCCATCAGCCAAATCAATCAAAAACATCTACTATAAGGATTGAACCAACCAACCTGCCTTATGTGCATATTATGAGGTCAAATCCACCAACCAAATAAACCAACCAAATAAGATTATTTTAAAACCGTCTCATATAAGAATTAGTGTTAATTAACAGGTAATACCGAAAGTACGATAATTAACTGGTAGTTGTTATGCAACCACCTATGACCTACCCAAGATAAAAACACTCACATTCTCCTTAAAAATAAACATATATGACTATAGTTTTATTCATAATATTATACCGTTATTGTAAAGTAAAATTGATAATCAATGTAATATTATAAACTCATATAAAAAGGTTAGAATTGATATGCATGAAAATATTAGAAGGGGTAGTTTAGCAACTCACTTGGTTTATTGTCTATATACTCTCATCTTCTAGTCTCCTATTATTTGTGTTATATATAATCGATTTTCCTAATTCGTGTAATGATCCAGAATATTATGAATGGACTACTAGTTTTATGCTCGTGTCGTTTGATTAATCAAAATTTAGCTATTTGATATCACAATTCTGTTAAATTCAGATAAACTAGTTAACTCACGTTATGAGCACCATCTTTCACAACTTTATCAACTAAACTAGTTCATGTAAGTTTTATAATATAAATTAAGATGTTCTAATCTCATAAATATCTTACAAGTCATGTATACGACTTAAATTCCGATCATCAATTTATGATATATAGTTTTATATTCTATTTTGAGAAGGGTAGATTTTCTATTTTAATTTTGATGGTGGTCTAGGATGGTCAAACACTAAAACTCTTTTACTTTAAATGCGTGCATCTTACATTTGATTCTCATGATTTTCTCTAATGTGCTCTCTTTCGGCAACCCATACTTGTCAATCTTTCTATACATAGTTTTTCATTTTTCATCTCTCTTTGTTGACCAACAAAAATTAAAGAGCCTTTAAAATACTCCATTTCACGTGTCTGATTACTCATTATTAACCTCGACCTTTATTAAATAAATAACTTATGTTCAACTTACGAAATAGACCATCAACTCGGAAAGTAGCTAATCATATCGAGTATCAATAAAATACTCGTTTTGTTTTATTTCTATTTTACAAAATATCAAAAAAATTTAGATGCATTTTAAAAAAAATTCCATGCAGTTGCGAATCTTAAAATAAAAGTTAAGGGGGGCAAAAATGTAAAGAATTAATCTTAATGTGAATACTGACACTCAACCATCGAGTCGGGGAATTTCTTTGTTCTTATTGAAGAAATTGTCTTATTTTTTTTATTAGTTTCTTCTCTGATCTCTCTCTCTAATGACGAGGGAGCCTCCTATTTTTTGTGTGCACCGATAAACCCCCGAGTAAATCCATATGATAGCATGCAAACCATTCATAGCAGATCGATAAACCACAATACCATTTTCAAGGAGTGTTAGGCTCGAAATATAGAACCTCTATAAGATAGCCCCAAAGTGAGATTTAAACTTAGGTAATGTTTGGAAACACGGAATTGATTTCATTTTCATGATTTCAATTGTAGAAATTTAAATGTTTGAATTCAATTTCAAATCCAATTCCAAAATTGCGTTTGGAAAACCCATGGAATTGGAATTGGAATTGGAATTGAACTTGGGAGAGACAGATATGGGTCGAGGTCATTGGATGTTTTATATTTGAAAAAAATCAAATATTATCTCGGAAAATATTTACGATCGGAAAAAATATCATAAATAAAAATATTGTGATGAGATTTACGTCACAAAATAAAACGTAAGAAGTGATGAAATTGAAATGACTACTATATGGCAGGTATTTGAGAACCCCTAATTTTAACTAACTTGAAATTGATAAGGAAATGAGTCAATTCCAATTTCAAATTTTAGGGATTCTCAAACACTTGAAATGTCTCAATTACRGAATTCAATTCCAATTTAAGATTCCTAAACATACCATAGAATTTCACCTAAATTTCCATCTCTCTTTTATATTTACCGATTCAGGTTATGTAACGTGTATTTTTACATTATCTTAATGTTAGTCGGTCTCCTTGAATAAAAGAAAGACTAAATTAAAATAATGCTACATGTGGGTCATCAATCTCAACTAGAAGAAGTACATGAATCTACAAGCACAAGCATGATATATAAGAGGATGGAGCAATATTATTAATAAGCACAAGCTGGACCCCTTTACCTTGAATAATAACAAGCAAAATAAAATCAAAGGACCATGAAATTGGAATACCACATATTTTCTTCACTTTGTGTCTTAATTATTTCATACATTTCATACACTTCTTCCCTCAATTTATCAATTCATCATCATCATTCTAAGCATAATCCTCCATGCACTTTGTTCATCTTTGGTGATTCCATATTAGATGTTGGCAATAACAATTACATCAATACTAGTACTCTTGACCAGGCTAACTTCTGGCCTTATGGTATCAACTTCTTGCCTGTTCCCACCGGCCGCTTCTCCGATGGCCGTCTCATTTCCGACTTCATTGGTACGTACTTTCTTACTATATTATTCTTAGCTTGTTCGTACTGGTTATATACTTACTCTTCCCATTCATATTTTCTCTGTTTCATTGGTACTCATAACCCGTAAATCCAGGTTATGAGTACCACCGTTCATAACTTTACCAACTAAGCTAGTTGACATATGTTTAACGTGTCTATTAAAAAGGAAAAAGTCTATGTATAAATGAGATGGAAGAAAAAAGCCATTATAAGTGAGACCGCGTAATAAAATATATGATTTCCCTTTTATTTATGTTTTGATTTAGTGAGTGTTCTATAACCAAGGGTTTGAAGGTAAGTTAAAATGATAACTTAATTTAAAACAAATTAAGCGAAATGCTACTATATGTTCAAAAAAAAAAAATCTAAATATTCGAGATTTTTTTTTGTCGGTCCGTTATTATAACCCAAAATGTTAATTTAAGTTAGCTAGCTGATATCTGCATGAGCTAATTATGTTTATGCAAATTTTTTGGGTGAGTAGGGTGGACCGTTGACTTAAATATGTTAAAAAAAAAAGATTATGATATATTTGTTCAACATGTATTAATAATGTGCAACTTTTGGCATCTTTGACATTCTTAGCGGAACGTGCGCATCTTCCGTTGATTCCACCGTATCTTCAGCCGGGATTACATCAATTTTCTCATGGAGTTAACTTTGCATCGGCCGGAGCTGGTGCCCTCGTCGAAACTTTTCAACATTCGGTATGTATGACTATTTATGTTTAATGCAATAAACTATATATTCAGAATTATAGACGGGAGTTTTTGATCGAGATGTTGATTAAAGGGTAGACGTTATACTACTTTATCGCCTCAAATGTTTATGTCGATATCAGGGTTAAGAAAGTCAGATGTACGCTCCCGGACTTTACATGATTAAGAGTATACATATAAAGATTATTGTTATGTAGCTTTCACGTATCTTAATGGATCATTTGACAATTGACATGTAATTTAATTCGTAGTATATATACTAGTTGATGACTAATTTATAAGGAACAAAGTTCATGCATGCATAAATAATACATGATTTTATTTTATTTTATTTGATTGTAAGTATCTTTATTTTAAGACGGGTGAGTTAATAGCGATAAATGTCACCGTTTTACAATAAAATGTCAACATTTTTCTATATAAAAGTTATTACCGGACACCGATTAATTACAAAACGCCAACAATATTAGTTATAACTTATAATCACATTTTATTATAAAATTGTGACATTGTTTTTGTGTTAAGTTAAAACCGTATGAAATGAGAATTTACGTTTATTTTATATTTTATAGGTAATTAACCTTCATATGCAAGTAAGAAATTACAAGGAAGTGGCAAAAGGGTACAAAGACAAGTATGGGGATGTGAAAACAAGAGAAAGATTGAGAAATGGTGTTTACATGTTTAGTGTTGGCACAAATGATTACATGAGCCTATATCTTACCAATTCTACTCTTTCATCTATTTACACCAAACCTCAATATGTTTCTATGGTCATCACCAACATCACCTCTGTGGTCACTGTGAGTTTTACTTATTCCCCAAATTATCGATATTATTTTACTTTTTTTATCCTTGGTAACTGGTAATTTAATCAAAGATAAACAAATGATTGAGTTTTAATTATATTTTTCAATGTAATTTATTTCCTCCTTTTCTTACTCCCTTATCCCCGTTACAACAAAAAGTAGAAAAAGTATTTCTAAACTTGTCGTTTTTAACAAAAAAAAAAAAAAAATGATGACAGCATTTAATGAGAAAATATTTATATTTTATCTTACAAGTGTCACATAGTTGTTCTTATTTCATTTCGTCTGAAATAAGAATTTGTCAAAATTATCTACAGTAGGTCTTGTGAGAGACATAATAGGAAAATATAAAAAGCAGTGGGTGCCTCACCCCATCATGTGAGATGTCTCTCAATAACGCTATTGAGAGACGTCTCTCATAAGTTTTTGTGAATTATCTATATGTATATTCCCTCGTTATTTTCTATGTGATTATTTTCGTTTTTGAAAAGTCAATTATACTTTTTATAAGGAATCTCCTATATACTAAAAGATCTAACACATCTTAAAAATTCTCGCTCAAAATTCCCACCAATGTATTTTAAAGAGTATTGAAAAACTGCACTGTTAATTGACTATAATCTTTACCTATGTTATATCCAAATTCCTTACCTTCATAATAATATAATATTCCAAACTCCTTACCTTCACAATCTCTACCATAAATACATATATACAGATATTATTTTTACCGGTTATCTTTATACGGCTAATACACGTTTTAATTAGATTTTACATCTAACTTAAATGTTTTATTACTGTCATAAATTATTTTTAATAATAAAGTATAATAATATTAATAGTGTAAGGCAAAAATAACTAAACTTAGAGTGTTTTTTGAACTTTCTTTTCTACCTCTTACTAATATTATATCAGTACATTATAACATTAAATTAAAAGTTCAGTTAATTTATGTAAATAATTTTATTGAGTTTGCCTTTTTATAAATCAAATCTAATAAATATCGTGCTGTAATACGGAATCTACACTAGTATATATAACTTGAACAATTATATAATGTCTCGAATAGTATATACAAATAACGCTTTCATAACTTCGTATCTACACAATATATGATGTACACATATATTATTATACTCTAACGAGATACCTACGAGCACATAGATTGATAGATCAATTGATAAGGGGTTGTTCGGATCAACCGATAATGTTGGAAAGATTCGAACTCAGATTATGTGTACGTAGACATGCAATTGCAATAATAATAATAAAAAAAAAAAAAAAAGATAAAAAAAGTAGGAAAGTAGGAATAAAAAAGAATAAAAGGATGATATTTAATCAAGTTGGTAAACTTGCCTAATGCGTCCATAAAAGTGGGCTCACCATAATATAAAGCCTGGGGATTGACAGGCAGTGGAACTGGTCCATTTACCTAATAAGTCTCTTATATTTACACATTCAATTCTGAAACTTACAGCCTACGGCCTACAGCCTACGGCCCATCTATTAATAGCTACTCCGTATATGAGTCTACACACATTCTCATTGAAGACGGGCACTATCCGTCACAAGCTGAAGACGGATAGTGTCCCTCTCACAATATGCAAGTGGCACTATCCATGGGTGTTCCACTTCGCCCCCACTTGCCTTCCCACCTGTCTTATTGTGAGAGAGCAGTATCCGTCACAAGCAAGACACTTTGACGAGTCTATCACATTGAGCCATCCACTCAACTCCCAATTATTGCTTCTTTAACTTCACCCTTGCCACGACATCTGTTTGCCCACGTGTTACTTGCAGTGACGGATTTAAGAGCTAGTATAGACACTCGTCCTTGCACTCTTCATTGACCAAAGAAAAATAAAAAAATTTAGTTGTAATTTTTATTTTTAAAAAAAATCAGGATTACGTTATATCATTACTTGTGTTGAGTTTTCCGCCACTGGTACATACACGGAACATCATCGGAAAAAATTGCGCAGCTAGGTGATAATGAGTCCGTTAGCACCTGCTTACACCAACATGGAGGGACTAGGCACAACTAAAAATTTCAGCGGGGACGAACAAGTAATGCCATAAGCAAAACTCGTAAAAAGTCCAAAAATTTAACTAAAAATTTCGAAAGTGTTCAATTTTTAGCGGGATGAACTCCCCTGCTATCCCCCTCGCTCCCCATCGTTCTTCAAAACGACATATGATTCCTCCACGAAAGCTAAGATGGAAGAAAAACCATTGTACAATACTATAGTTTTATTGGAAAGAAGCATTTACATGGTCTTAGGCATAGTCTAAAGCCGGTGGTTCAACCAGCGACTTTGCCTTGAGCAACTCCGTGACCATCCATAATTTATCGAACAAAGATTTCCGGAAATGATTGAATAGATCCTTAAAAATGATTGTGTTGATTTTGCAGGAGATATACAAGATAGGAGGAAGAAAATTTGGATTTTTGAATGTGCCAGCAATCGGATGTGCTCCGGCCCTTAGACTCATTGCTGATGCAAATGGTGAATGTTTAAAGGATGTTGTCACATACACCAAGCTACATAATCAAGCTATATTCCAAGCCCTGCAACAACTTACTAACAAATTACCCGGATTCAAGTATTCACTCTATGATTTCTACACTAGTACTCTTCAAAGAATCAAACACCCTTCTAAATACGGTAATAATATTACTCGTACCATCTAACATGGTTCTGTGTCCCCTCCTCATTTTCATTTTCTGACATGGGTTTACGCTGGATAAAGCTGAACTGAAATGAGCTGAAATTAAGTCAGAAAGAACAGGAAGAAAAGAATTACGTCAAATGGATGGTACTCTATTCTGATTTACGGTTGTATAATTTGCTAAAATGATTATTGGTGAACAGGGTACAAGGAGGCGAAAACAGCATGTTGCGGAACAGGGAAGTACAGAGGAGTGCTCAGCTGTGGAGGAAAACGGATAGTAAAACAGTACGAGTTATGCAAAAATATAGACGATCATCTGTTTTGGGATTCAATTCACTTCACTCAGAATACTTATATGCAGATTGCGAATGAGATGTGGAATGATACCAATTATGTTCATTCTTCTCATGCTTCTTATACTATCAAGGAACTCTTTTACTTAAGATGACATCGTCACAAAAGCCGTTACCCATCTACAAAAGGTGGATAGCTATTGAAATACTTCCAAGATTTGTTACACTTTTTTCGAATTTATTGAAAATGTTGTAGAATTATATATACTTGATAAACCATTCTTGAATTGAATATACTCGTATATTATCATAGTTGAATGTATAGTTGTATACAGTGTACACGGTATTTACCTTTAGTAAAGTCCGGTTCAAAGCGCTTGGATAGCAATCGGACAAGGATTCAGCCATTTTCGCCTTGGATATAAAGGGTTTTAAAGAAAAAAGATAACTCAGTTAGTCATAAGCGAAATGATGCGGACAAGATTTGATTCTGGTCATGAGATGTTTGTGGTGACTATGTGAGCAGTCTGAATTATATATTGTCTATTATAGATATGATATAATCAAATTGTTCTTTCACTTACCAAAATTGTTAAAACAAGAAGCATCATATTTCGATTCGAATGTTGAAAAGGGGATTAATAATAGAGATTAGAATCAATACTAATGCTTCTTTTAGATCTTGTTTATTATTAGGTGGAGAAAGGCATCCACTAAAACAACGTTCACACCGGCAATATTGCTCATGTATTTTTATTTTTATTTTGGTGCAAAAGAGGGGCAAAGCCCCCGAGATTACAATAAAATTAACGAGAAATAAAATGTGGAGTGGCGAGATTATGATTTAGTGGCGAAAAGGAAAATTAGAAAAAAAATAAATAAATTGTAATTCATAACAATAATACTCCGTACTATTTTACCCTTTTTCACATTCATGAAGGCTCCCCTTTACACGAACCCGAACTAAATCAAATGAGAAAAAAACCCTATCATAATTCAAAACATGAAAGAACACGATCTATTGAGGTGTAGCAAAAATAGACCTCCACAAACAATTTCAACACTTGCATTATTAGTTTCAACATAAAAACACAAAAGACCAGGTATAGGTACCCTAAAACATCAACAATATCTCAGTGCCTCTATCAAGTCCTCGTTCAGACCGGTAAAAGACGGGTCAAATATACACAACAAAACTACAAAAATGTAAAAATTACATTTTCAACAAAACTTGAACACACAAACATTATTTCATATCAAAAACACAAATTTAACGATCACTTAGAAAATACTAGTGGTTAAGATGGAGGTATCGTGTCTATAGATCATGGGTTCGGATAAAAAGACAATCACTTATTAGCAAAGGCTTCCTCAAGCTTAGAAGCCTCAAGATCAGCAGCCTTCTTAAGCAAATTCCCATCAAGCCCTTCTTCAAGGGCCATACTTATAGGCGACTCGCCCAACCCATCCGCGATCGCTAACATAATCTTCTTCATCTCCACACGAAACTCCCCAAGATCGACAGTGCCCGATCCATCGATATCAAACCTATCGAATATCGAGTCATAAAGGGACGTGAGCTGGGCCGGGGTCGGCCCAGCTACATCGTCCCCAAAATGAGACTCCATGAGTCTCATCGACTCAAAAGCTTTGCGAAGCTCGGACCTCGATAGCGTTCCGTTGCCATCGAGGTCCAGCGTCGCGAAACTTTCGTCGACGCTTTTGTTGAATTGGGTTTCGTCTTCGACGAAGGATCGAACCGTTGATCCGTCTATTATAACTACTCCCATGATGGTAATATTTTTTTGAATGTTTGTTAGATTTTTGTTGGGGAAATGATCAAATGATAAGGATGTGAAAATTTGTATGCCTTTCAAGTTCTGATCGGTGGGGATTGTTTTAATGTTGTGGTGATCTCTTTTTGTGTGATTTACGTATTTTTAAATTGTGGTAATATGAATTTTTTATTAAAAAAGTTATGATAGTATTATGATATTATGAGAATATGCGATATGTTCAATAGTGGTTGTTCCTGGGCCGACTTAGGCTATCACTACACTAAAAATTTGTTTGGACCATGAAACGTATAGAAAAAACTCTCTCTAGCCTACAAAATAATATGTAGAGATGGTCAGTGGTCACGGGCCAGTTCCGAGCTAGACCGAGCCTAGAGTTGGTTACGGGCCGCGTTTGTGCCGGTGCGGGCCGAGCTCACCCCAATGAGCCGTTAAACGGCCCGAGGGGGAGGCGGGTCTTACTAGTTTTTTAAAATTTTCCCCTAAATTAGCAGGCCAAAGGAAGGGCCAGTTTTGAAAATTGGAACCCGAACTTAGCCCATGGGTTGGACAGGCCAGGTGGGCATACGAAAGGGTCGTGTCGGGATGAACCAATTGTGACCTGCGAGTCGGGCCAGGCTAACCCGTTTATCTGGCTAGCTCTAGCCGAGCCTATAGCCAGAGAGAACCCAGGTCATCCACCTAGCGGAGGAGGATTTTGGGGTTTGGCTAGGGTCAGTTTTTAGGCACTACGAGTATATTGTTTTTTTTAAGTGGGGAGTTTGTAACACCGATGAAATTAAGAGGAAAGTTGTCTCACATCAGAATAATAAATAGCTTAAATATGATACTCCCTCATATTCTAAATAATCGTCCCTATTTCCTTTTTTGTTTATTCACAATATATTCCCTATTTACTTTTTTTGGTAAAATTTTATTCTTATTTTAATCATCTCACCCCACAATACACATACTTTATGCATATTTTAATCACCTTTTCCCACAACGATACCCCACAATACCTTCCATCTCTCCAATTACCTCACCTTACAACAATACTTTATGCCACTACAAGAATAGCGTAAACGGGCGACAGGGAAAAAGCGACAGCTTAATATAGTCGCCAATTTGGCGACTGAATACATAGTCGGACGACTGAAATCAGTCGCCAAAATGGCGACTACCAATTTCCACACACCCATTAAGCTTGGCGACTGAAACAAACACTTGGGCGACTGAAATCAGTCGCCAAATTGGCGACTACCTGATTTCAGTCGCCAATCAGTCGCTAAATTTGTTTATAGATGCAGAACACGAAACACTTCGACATATACTAACTTTACCAAAAATC
>VHZZ01011860.1:19142-33470 GCA_009801015.1 Silene noctiflora | reverse complement strand
GTTCCATTGATGATGATACATTTGATGTTTCATCCGCCATCAAAGATTCGTCCATCGTTGATGGTAAAAATTGATTAAATTCTTATTGATTCTGAATGAATAAAGAGAGATATAATAATGGTTGATATAATAATTTAAGGAAGATGGAGAGAAGTTAGATAAATATGGAAGCAGTTAAAGAGAGAAGGGGAATTGGATTGGAAATTAGATTACGTTACTTTGTTTTTTTTTCTTCACTTGCAAAATTAATAGAAAAAAAGACTAAAATAGTCTTGGATGTACAATATCATTGTACATCCGGTTGTATAGTCCGTGAACTGCAAGAGTCCACTTTCCCTCCATATAATTAGCACCGTAAAAACCCAACAATTAACAAATGTCAATTAATTTAGTTGGTAAAGTTATAAAAAGTGGTGCTTATAACCTATCTTCAAATCCCGTTCAAATTTGAGAAATATTACTCCACAATTAATTTTAACTATTCAAAACTTTAAGACATAGTTAAAGTTAGTACGAGAATTTTTACCTGATTTGGTTTTGTATAGTAACATCTCTTGAATGTCGGCAATTAAACCGTTGATATTATTTCCTTTTTGCATGTGCTTTGAAATAATCGGGACCTATGCCCAACTTTACAAACATGTTCTAATGATATTTTCTTTTACTGATTGCTCCATTTCGGCATTTCCTATATCATTTTTT
Source organism: Silene noctiflora (assembly GCA_009801015.1). Lineage (NCBI taxonomy): Eukaryota > Viridiplantae > Streptophyta > Magnoliopsida > Caryophyllales > Caryophyllaceae > Silene > Silene noctiflora. The sequence goes on along the minus strand of VHZZ01011860.1, from coordinate 32,768 downwards.
TCCTTAACAATTTGGATCAACAAACATCATCATTTTTCGTCCCTACTAAAACCATTATTCCTATTTTTTTTACCCGAGAAAATATGATGAATCTTACCACATTTAGGTTATTAATGTGTGCTCTAAGAGCACACGTTAGAAAAAAAACGTTATTTCTATTAGCGGCATCTTAGTGCAGTGTTTGATGACGATAATTAACACTCATGTATTCCCTGTGCGTACAAATACAGGACGAAATGCTTTTCGGTAGATTACGAATTTACCTATTCGTAAGACACCCAGTGGCCAGTGGTAAGGAAACTACATATTATTGTATGTCGATAGTAAATACTCTAATTTAACCCCAAAAGAAAAATATTTGTATTGTAGACTTGCAAAAGGAAGAATATGCTGTTGCCAAACTGCTTTGAAGGATTTAATTTTATTAATTGCACACGTAAAGTGTATAAAAAGATTAGCATCTCCGAGGACTCCAACTATAAGAATTGCAAAAAAATAATAAACAAAAAAGAACGGTTTTAAGAGTAGAGAAATGGCAAATTTTGTACATAGATTATAGAATAACAACCATCTTATACCGTTAATTTATCTTAAAACAATAAAGAGTATGTAGTTATTGAATTTGGTAGGTCATTTCACGTGACGTTAGCTTGGTCGCGAATTTATCATCAACATTAATAATAATCATCATCATTCTATTCATTTCAGACAAGCAAATTATGTTTAAATATTTTAATTTCAGACAAGCAAATTATGTTTAAATATTTCAATAACAACTACAAATATCTATTAAAGTTAAGTTTAAGTACTTCTTAACTTCCCGAAAACAGTTATTGGTAAGATTGAAACAAGAGGAAAGGTATGTGAGATGGTTTATGTCAAAAACATGACAAAATCTCATCGGACTCTTTAGCGCGTAGGAAGTTGATCTACCTATAGACCAAAAAAATAAAGATATTTAGATAATCTTTTTACAAATACCCTTAAACAAAGTGATACTTTAACACAGTAGACCTTAGACGAGCCGGGCTATGAGCTTTTCCGGGCCTAAATGTGATCCTACAACCCGGGAAAACTCGGGTTGAGTCGGGTTAAATTATTGAAATTAGGACAATTGATCACCACTAAAAAGGTACCGTTATAAAGACCCGCAAAAACAAATGAAAAAGAACAAAAAAGTGGGAGGGATTAGATACCTCCGGATTTCGGAGATTGGGAGTTTAGGAGTGGTTTAGGTGTTGAATTTGCTGGATCAACAACCACACTTGTCTAATTTTCAAATTATAGTGTAAAACGATCTCACAACATGCTGATTTAGTGTGAGACGATTTAATTATATAAAAGAATTATTCATTTATTAGTTACAATAAATGTAATGAATAAGTTAACTTTCTACAATATAAGATTGTCTCAAAATATAAAACCGTCTTACGCAATAATTACTATTTCTAACTTCTCTCTCACTCAAATAAGAGTGGCTCCTTTTAGACGGAAAAATAAGACGGAATTTTAAGAGCATTTTACAGCTACATACGACAACTTTTGGTAAAAAAGTTACCAATAAAATTGTAACACCAACCGGATCATTGTGATTATATTTTTAACATTCAATTCCTATTATTTAGGACGAAGATGACCGGTCTGAAACAAGAATTTGAGGTTCAAAATAATAAACAATCAGCTGCCGAAAAAGACAAGTAAAAAAGTTGACGATGCAGTCAGTAATACCCTCAACTCCGAAAGTGTAACAAACGCTCATCCCTCTACTCCACAAAACTCCATTAAATCACCAAAGTTTAAAAACAATAACTCATCTTCCTCCTCCTCCTACTACTTTCCCATGGCAACTACACCTTCACTTTCCTCACTAATCACCATTCTACTGATCACAACAATCTCCGCCACCGTTACCGCCACCGCAAAATCCGGTAAGCAGAACCCATTATTCGTATTCGGCGATTCGCTCTACGATGGCGGTATGACCTTCTACAACGGCATTCCGGGTGCCGGCGCCGAGTACTGGCCTTACGGCGAAACCCACTTTCAAAAACCCGTTGGTCGGTTCACTGACGGTCGGGTCATACCAGACTTCTTAGGTACTTTCATCCATATCCATTTATGTTTTAGACATCGTTTTACTCGTTCCGTCTCAATCATTTGTTTAATTAAAGGTAACGGATTGTGACATATGATGTAATATGCAGCTCATTATGCGGGTTTACCGTTTCCGGAACCGTATCTTAAGCCCGGAGTTGAGGATTACAGATTTGGGATTAATTTTGCTTCTGCCGGTGCTTGTGTTCTTGTTGAACTTCGTCCTGAAACTGTATGCTTTTTTAAATCTCTTTTTATATTTTCTACTTCTTCCGTCTCAATCATTTGTTTATCTTTGGTTAAAATACCGCACATATGGGTTTTGCTTAGAACGGTGATCTATGAATGATTTAGTTTAGATCTTACAATAATTAAGATTGTGTTGTTTTCGGATGAACATTTTGATTGATTAGTTTTTAAGAATTAAGATATTAATTAATTAATGATTTGTCATAATCAGCTTAATTTGATAGTGGTAGTTGTTAGATTTTTGTTTAACTGGAGTAGTGGTTCAAGGTTTTTAAGTTGACTTTTCTTGATTTTTCTGTAATGTTATACGGAATTGAAAGAGATTTAATTACAAAAGCATTGTAGTTGGTAGGTAACAAAATAAAAGTCCATTTAATATTGTTGTTCGGATTAGAATTCAAATAGAATTCCGTGATGGTATTAGGCTCGGTTCTTTTGGACTTAATTCCGATTCAATTCAGTTAAGTTTATTTCTACTCAATCACTTCCGTTTAGTTCGTGTAACTTAAATTTAGTTCAGTTTGAGTAATTCGAGTATAAGTTAAGTTGGGTTAAGTTTAGAGAAATTCAGTCCAAATGAATGAGGTCTTATTTGGGGTACTTTGTATGAGAAAGGGTGCTGATATCATCTAGGGAGTAGCTTAGTTGGTAAAGTTATGAGAGGTGATACTTCCGACTTGGATTCGAATCCCGTCAGCTTATTCAAACGAATAAGAGGATCGTGTTTTACATTGATAATTGAAATTTATTTTAGGGAGTAATAATTTTGGTGTTTTGGTGGTTGTACAGATCAATTTGAAGATGCAGATGGACTACTTCATGAAAATAATCCCTAAATTAAAGGAGCAAGTTGGTGAAGAAGAGACTAGTAGACTGCTGTCAAAAGCAGTGTATTTATTCAACATTGCTGGAAATGACTATGTTACCCTTTTCCAGAATAATCTCAAGAAGACAATCTCTTCTTCTATGAAGAATGATTTTATGGACCAAATTCTTGGCAACATTACCATTCACCTTAAGGTAAATTTCTACTTCTACCTTTTGGTGTTATCGAGTTTCTGAAAACAGAAGAAAGGGAATGGAGTTCGTTTAACCGGTTGGTATCGAGTTTAAGTCCAATTTTTCTATCGAGTATCTAGCACTCTATCATCCACTAATACCCTTTCAGTAGTTATTAGAGTGAAAAGGGGAAGTAAAAGGTTTGATAATTATTACAGTAATTTAGATGTAGACAGGTGCAATAGGAACAAGCTGGCAAAGCTGAAGGTGTGTCGGTCATTTACATCTAGATATTATGGCACTTTGTAGTATAGTACTCCGGTACTAGGCAAGTTAGTTTACCCAAGTATTGATCACATTTATGACTAGTTTTTTCGCTAGTTATAATTCTCCAGTACGACGATTGATCAAGTCATGAATCATGAATGTTTGCATATATAGTTTCTGCAATATCTCTTGGTTGAAATAATGGCCTATAAACAATTTGCATTATGCTGTTGCCAGCCCAATTTGCAATATTGGTTATTCGGAAATAGTTTCCATGACGGTATCATCAAACTGTCTTGTCTTATCGAAACTTATTAGGTAGCTTAAAATTTACCAAAAAAAACAAAAAAAAACTTATGAGGTAGCTTAATTCAGTTTCTTCGCGTTTGTGAATGAATCAGAGAATATACGACGTAGGAGGAAGGAAATTTGCATTCCAGAACATCGGACCACTGGGATGCATGCCATCAATGAAGTACATGTTGGGATATAGGGGCACCTGCAAAAAAGAGCCTCAAGATTTAGCAAGGATGCACAATCATGCCTTTGTTGCTCATGCCAACAGCTTGCAGACCCAATTCCCTGGATTCAAGTACTCCATTTACGACTTCCACTCTTCTTTAAAACTCCGCGTTTTATCTGGGCCCAAATATGGTACGTTCATCGTTTTCCTCTTTGTATTTCATTTAGTTCATCTATATCTATAATTGTCTGCTTCCTGAATCAGTTGTGTAGTTGTGTAAGACGGTTTTACACAAGAAGTTTGTAAAACGAAATCGCAGTGACTAGTCTCATTTAAAAGGGTCATAATGTCTTTATATATGGATCCGGTATACACAATTTCCGGGGAAACAACCTTTCATAGTAGTCTAGACCGTGTCCATGCTTGAATTGCGCACTTGTGCCTTGTCAGTTAGCCCGGTGGCCAGCAGTCCGGCTTCCAAGTCCCACCCTTGCGTAAAATGAACGGGTTGGTCTTCCATTTTTAGGGAATCAAGTAAAGTAGGACAACAGTCGTTCAATTGTGCATATGAAATCTAAAGTTAGGCTAATAATAGAGCTGCCTACTTTTTTTCTTTATAATTTTATGTGGACCTTGTTGAGCTGGCACCCACTAATCCACAACTACCTTTTTTTTTTAAATAAAAAAACAACTTTGAGATCAGTAATTAATTGAGTTAGCTCCATGATTTACGTAAAGTATGGGTAAATTGTATCCGGGTTTTAGGGCTTTTGGTGCTATTTCATGTGCATCTGATTTTTAGGTGAAACCCAATACATGAGTGTGCAAGTGAAAGAGCATGTGACTCGCCATTGGTGTCTCTTAGGACGGGCGTATCCGTCTTATGATTAAAGAATGTCAAATAACTTTCTATTTGAATAGATGAGACACAATCTCTAGGCATTTTGCTTTTGTCCAATTGATCTTATTTGACCCGTTTTAAGTTTAAGATTGATATATCTGTCTTAAACAACAGTTCGTGTCTTTGTGCTTTAATAGTGTTGCTACTAAAGTTCCTGCTCTCCTCTGTCGTTGTTTCTTACAATTATGCATAGAGCTAGTAAAAGTTTACCAGCCTGAATAATCTGACAAAAATGACCCGAGATGACCAATAACCCGGTAAAATTGAAATGATACAAAGACTTGTACCATTTAATAGAATAGGACATTTAGAAACCTCATTTGATGATGCATATTACCACAATGGCAATGTTGATTTTTCACATAAATCTTCGGAGAGCGCTAAAAAATATGGATGTAACATCAATTGTAAAATTGATGATGATAGGTTTCAAGGAGACGCAAACAGGATGTTGTGGAAGTGGAAGGTACCATGGCGACTTCACTTGCCAAAAGAAAGACAAAAGCTTCTCGGTTTGTAGTAATCCCAATGATTATTTGTGGTTTGATGCAGCCCATACTACCGATAAGGCTAACCAGCAATTTTCTAAGGAGTTCTGGGCTGGTTCCTCAGACGTCGTTTCACCTGTTAATTTACAGACTTTATTTGCTATGTGATTTTCTAATTCTTGGGTTATTTGATTTAGTTTCCCATATTTGTTCCTGTTCGTGGTTGATGTATGTTACGAACACAGATACCGTAATTAAGTAGTCTTGTATGTACTTAAGACGATTTTATAATAGAGAAAATTAGGGCGGAGGAGGAGGAAATTAAGCTTGTATTAAGTTGAGGGATGTTGGTGGTTATGGATTTAATCTTGTACTCCGTAATCGACAATATAAGTTATTAAGTGTAATCAAATTAGTGCATAGTTTAATTCAGTGAATTTGTACTAGAGGTATAGAAAAATTAATCTTTATTTCATTTGTTCTACAAGAAAGCCAAATTGCGAGTCAGCGTTCGAGCACATTTTGTTGCTAATTCATTTTCCGTCCATCCCGAAAGCTCTACCTAGCCCTTGATGTCTACAGCTAGACCAAGACCATGTAGTACAAAGTATATACACCCGTAACATATATTGATAAATACAAATTATAAGCTTTTTTTTATTTTTTTTTATTTTTTTATTTTTTTTTTTTGTGGCAACAATATATACAAATTATGAGTTGCAGCACACAACCAGAGGTATATTAGTCTAATGACTAAGACGGTGGTTGTACAAACTATATATAATCACATGATCGAGTCTCCACTAACTGTAATATTGTATTGGTCTCACACCTCGTTTGAAGTAAACAGTTACGATGTAATTAAAATCATTGGACGCTAGAAAGTATAGGAATACTTTGTTCATACCTAAAGAAGTTAGTTGGATCAACCTTTGCCTTGACTTGCAATAATCTGTTGACATTATCCTTGAAAAAGTCCATGGCAAAACTAAAGGTTCCATCGGCATTGGTTCCGATATCAATGTCTCTATAATTCAAGAATGCTTCTCTTGGATTACTAGACACATATGGAGTAAATGTGGCATGCAAATCTCGAGTCGCCTGGATGTTGTTGATCATAGCCTCATCACTTTGATCTTGCCAAAGAGTTATGTATTGCATTTTAATGAGATTTCCTGATCGATGTGGAAATGGTGTTGTATTTTCCGGTATTTCGCTCATTCTTCCACCGTATGGATTCAATTGCAACATCACACTTTCAACCTCAATCATCTTCTTCCATACGGCCTCAAATCCCTCACGTGGGAACGGAGTTTTGACATAATCAGACTTGTGGTTTTGAAAGTTGTTGGGTGCTGTAGGAGTTCTTTGCAATAACACCTCAATTGAAGTGTTTGAGGAAGGTTATTCCAAAATAGATGGGTTTTTACCCATGGCATCTCAAGGCAATCACTTGTTTTTAAGCCTAAAATTGGAAAGTTTTTGTTCATCAAGGGGACTAGGGACTCAGCCCGCCCGAAGTAAGATCCAATAAACGAAACCTCTATCGTCTTGTTACCTCCTCGTAAAAATTGTACTTGTGGTTGTACTCGAATGAAAAGGTTTTTGTCGAGTGTGGTAGCCACTTCCTGCCATTGTATAACAACATCGGTGGCACCTTGTTCCAGGGTCCTAGTAACACGAAAAACCTTTAGCCTTTCCGGCTTTGACCTTCCACTTTTTCTTCTCTTCTTTTCTAGCTGGTTTTTGCGGTTTCACCACCGCCAACAATGCTCCAAAGATCTTATCCCAACAGATAGAATTGCATACGTGTGCTCCACATACTATAATTTCCACTGTTTAACTTCTTAATACCACTAGTTTAAAATTTGATATCTCCCATGGTGACTTGATGATCATGCCCGACTCAATCAAGTAAGCTTGATCCCTGACCAATTTGCTTCGCAGTCCCGGACTGTGCACACTAAGATAATATTGATCCCGGATCAATATTTAGACAAGATGAATAACACTCCGCCTTACTGTCTCTGATGCCAAATGTAGCGAATCAGAGTGTATTTTATACACAAGCGTAATGAAAAATATTATCTAATAAGAGTAAGACGATAATAATAATTTGCACTCTTACAAATAATTTTTATTATCACTCAAATAAATTGGACTAATTACAAATAAACACTCACACTCTTAACTCACTAATATTATTAACTCACTAAACTCTTACCTACAAACTTTGTTATTGTTTGTTTTGCTTGTGATTTCTCATCACATTGCTCAAACAAAGAACTTGCTATTTATACTAGCAAATAAGACTATTGATATTGTGGCTTTCCCACATGAAGTAGTAAAGGTCAAACAATCATGTGTAATTACCATTTGTCTTTCTCACAGTAGAACATTTATGAATGTTAGTCACAAAAATTGCTTGCCGGCCATATTGAGAGTAGGTGTTGAATATTTTAACAATACCTTGAGGCAACAAAATTGTTAGGTGTCTTGGTGCCAACGAATCTAAATATTAATTACTCCTAACATTAAAAAAAAAAAAACAAATGAAATTGAACAACAAATGATGATTGTGAGGCTTCTCTAACATAGTTAAAGAAGGAAATAAAATTGAAGAACTAATGATGATTGTGAGACTTGTAACACATTCTAATTAGGCTGAAGGCAAAGAATTTACCAAAGTCCGTCTGACGCCAATTTTTAGTGTTTTTCGTCTGAAATAAGACGGATAAAATGTTGCTATTTTTTTAATAAAATGTAATCATTTAATGACAAAATGTTATAACTAGAGTTGTCGCTTTTTACCTGAAAATGATGTGGCAAAAAATGGTAACATATTATCAGAAAATAGCAACATTTTATTGTAAAATGACAACATATTATTCGTCTTATTTCAGACCGAAAATAACCCGTCTGAAGTAAGACGCGCTGAAGTTATGACGCAAATGGGAAAAAAGTTGGAAAGAGCAAACTTGATCAATACTTCGATAGAAGAAATTTTCTAGAAAAGTTTGGCATATTCTTTCATTGCCATTAATGTTCCAACACTTCAATAGAAGAAATTACTCGGAAAAGTTTGGCAAATTCTTTCATTGCTATTACTACTCTATTAGGTATTAATGCAATCTATTCTTAATATGCTTTGAGAATTCAATGTGGAATTACATTCTTAACCTTTTTAATTTTGGTTCTAAATAAATTTAAGAACTTATATTTATAATTTTAATGATTATTTTAATTAGGGTGATACTCAAATTTAGTATCACTAGATGTCGCTCAATTACCATCCTCATAAAAAAAATTTTTTTTGGAGCTACTTACTCTATTTATTTATTTATATTCTTCTCATTGCCATATTAAAAATATAATTAATTATACTAGAATAAATTATTGTTAATTTTTTTCCACGAAACTAATAACTGCAATTTACAGCTTTGTTTTTAATATGGAGTATGAGTCAGGTCATTATCTAATAATAGCATCAATAAAGATTTAGCAAACTTATAGTTTTTTTTTTTATCAATTTTATTCTATTTTAATTAAAATATTTTAGTTTAATTAGAATTTAGCGAAAATAATATAATTTGATGAAAACATTAATTTTAAGGAACATATAATTATTCAATGAAATAAATTGTAATTATTAGTTTCCTTATTTAGTTTAAATTAATTGTCATTAGTTTACTTATTTAAGAATATGCATTATGAATAATTTTTTTTAGATCACTTATTCTTTTAGTATATAGGAGATTAAAAGAGGCGAAAAAGGAAGATAAAATAGAAACAAATAGGTTATTTTTCTCATGCTATTTTAGTAGCTTTTTATTTCGGCTAACTTTGAGCAACTTTTCGAACACTTAATACAACAAAACAACTACCTTAGTTAAGTTAACAAAGCTTATTTGTCTTGCCAAACATAGCTTAAGACTAGATTGAAATTCATTTTTTTTAAGACCATCATGCTATTTGGAATTACTTTTTTCACATACGGACCTTCTAGTATAATCCTTGGTTCATCCTTATCTTTATTCATCAATATTTTGTACATTATAGATTGCAATAAACAACCAAAATATGTAGTAACATGCTACAATCTCCTCTTCCAATTATTGTATTATCTTGTATTTCATCATTGTTGGTTAGAGAGTATTGGAATACTCTGTTCATACTTGAAGAAATTAGTTGGGTCAACCTTGGCCTTGACTTGCAACAACCTATTCACATTGTCCTTGAAAAAGTCCATAGCAAAACTTAAGTTCCCATGAACATTTGTTCCAATATCAATATCTCTATAATTCAAGAATGTTTCTCTTGGATTACTAGACACATATGGAGTAAATGTCGCATGTAAATCTCGAGTCGCTTGGATGTTCTTGATCAATGCTTGTTCACTACCATCTTGCCATTGTGTAATGTATTGCATCTTAAAGAGATTTCCTGATCGATGAGGGAATGCTGTCGCATTTTCGGGTATTTCACTCATTCTTCCACCGTATGGATTCCATTGCATCAACACAGTTTCGAGCTCCATCATCTTTTTCCATATGGCCTCTAGTCCCACTCGTGGGATCGGAGTTTTGACATAATCGGACTTGTGTTTTTGAAAGTTATGGGGCGGTGTGGGAGCTCTTTGCAATAACACTTCAATTGAAGTTGTTTGAGGAAGATTATTCCAAAATAGATGGGTTTTAACCCATGGCATCTCAAGGCAATCACTTGTTTTTAAGCCTAAAATTGGAAAGTTTTTGTTTATTAAGGGGACTAGGGATTGGCACCGTCCAAGGTACGATCCAATAAACGAAACTTGGACCGTCTTGTTTCCTCCTTGTAAAAATTGTACTTGTGGTTGTACTCGAATGAAAAGGTTTTTGTCAAGTGTTGTCGCGACTTGTTGCCATTGTAAGACAACATCGGTGGCACCTTGTTCCAACGTCTTAGGGACGTTGAAAACCGTGACAGTATCCGGAATACGTACTAAATTAATTTTCCAAGAAAGAATGACACAAAAACTAGCACCACCACCTCCCCTAATAGCCCAAAATAGGTCTTCACCCATGGCTTGTCTATCAAGAACCCTACCATTAGCATCGACAACTTGTGCATCGATAATATTATCTATGGACAACCCGAATTGCCTTAACATGACCCCATAGCCACCTCCGCTAAAGTGGCCACCCGCGCCAAGAGTAAGACATACTCCTGCAGGGAAGGCAAGAGTATTACTCATACTAGCAATCTTATAATAAAGCTCACCTAGAGTAGCACCGGCTTGGATCCAAGCCGTCTCACTTGCCATATCTATATCAATCGACCTAAGATTAAACATGTCGAGTATAACAAACGGAACTTGAGCAACATACGAAAGGCCCTCATAATCGTGACCTCCACTTCGTATCCTTATTTCAACATCATTGGCCTTGGCACATAGTATAGTTGCTTGGATATGGGATACATCTAGGGCAGTGATTATAGCTTGTGGTTTCGGAGTTGACGATGTGTTGAATCGACTATCACGTATGTATGTTTGTAAAATAGCTAAAAAAGATGGATTGTTAGGTGTAAAAATAGCCTTAGAGATCGGGTTTGCCGGACTCGACTTGGTCGGAAGACATTGGATAAAATTGTCAATGCTTGAATTTGATGCATGAACATTAAAAATTAAAAACAAGAAAAAAATTATGGTAAATGAAAATGGGACCTTCATTTTTTAGAATTAATTATGTTTGCATATAATAATTTTGTAGGTAATTAGATTGATTAAAGTGATGAATTATATAGAGATTTATATGATGTGACAATAAGGTGGCGAAATGCCAACTTTGGTGTATAATTGGATTATCTTATTAGTCAGTTGTTACGTATGGCGTGCTTGATTATTCATGTGACGATGAAGAGTCAATCGGTCAATCCTATTAAAATTCTTGTATTAATCTACTGACTGGTTGTTAGTAATCGGTTTAATCTTTAAATATGTCTTAATTTGGTTTGTACAAATATTTGGAAAAGAGGTTATATTATCAGCTAGTCTGGCTGAAAATGATAATATTTATTTTAGTAGTAAAATGAATCTTAACTTTGTACTTACTACTTGATAATACTAAGAGAATTTTTTTTGATATTACGTAAACAACTATCCCTATGCTATTTCTTTACGTGCTTTTTTTGTTATGCTAATATCATTTATCATTGATTTTGAGACGCTAAATGACTTTTTTGGTTTGGTGTTTGTTTTTTTTGGTAAAAATAAGTGGGATTAGCTCTTAAATAAATAGTCTAACAATAATCAGAAAACGAAAAGCATGAAAGGGGACAAAACGAGGCCAAGCGAAGAGAGTAAGTCTTGTGTAAGGCGGTTTTTCACTTATGTAATCATTGTAAAATGGATCTAAACAAACCCTTAATTACTTGTGGATAATCCACGATAGCTTGCGAGATAGTGTATATAATAATTTTTTTGTGAGGACATCACACACAAGACTTGTGTGTCAGATTCAGTAGGGATGGTTGCCCCGTTAAACATTGAAAAATTTAATATGTTAGTTAAAATTTTCGATTGTGTTTCTAATTTACTTTGACACTTTAATAGTTTGTCGTTGCTAAAGTAAAATTTTGATTCCGCCATCGTTTCCATGTTTGATTTTTATTGTTATTTCGTTCAAGATACAAAATGTGATGGACAATATGCTCTGGTGATGATAGAAACATCTCAGCGGATGAACAGTGAATAATCTAAATGAAGAATAGAATATAAGAGCATGACAGCAAGAGGATAGTCAATAATGAGGATAGTCAATAGTGATTATCCTTGGTTGAAAAAAAATGTTGAACATTGTAATTTGAATCTTATAATTTCTGTTGACTTAATTTATTCTTATAACTAATTATTTTCTTGACTGTTTTCCTTTTGGATGTCTTAGTAATCTTTTTTTTTTTTTTCTCTCTCTCTCTCTCGTTATGTGCAATAACTAGTGTTTTAGACGCGTGTAGATTGTTTTTATCTTTTTATATTTCTTATAGAATAATCTCTCTTATTTTCTTAGTTTTTGTTCCAAGACAAACGTAAAAAAATGATCGACTCAAATATCGAGAGGGTAATTTCATGTGCCAAAAAGCCTTATTGCAATTCTATGAGATTCGCTGTTATTGGCATGAGTTTAGCAATATAAGGTACTAGGGAAATGGAGTTCTTTGGTAAGCAAAAACTTTGAGAGGAGCCTTGACTTCACCTGAGGCCATGTGAACTATGAAGGGTGTATTTCGGGTTGGATTATTTGGACCAGTAATTATGAGTTGAGCGGTTTTGGGTTAGGTTTGCATTGGCTCAATCGAAGTTCAAGCCGGGTCTGGATTGAGTTGGGTCAATTCGGTTTTCAGTCATAATTGGGTCATCCAATTTTAATCGTCGTCACCTCCATTAATTGATCATCAACCGTTAGCTTCTTGACTGAGTAGATGAGTTCTCAGACAGTCTATTGACAACTTAAATCATAGAATTTTAGAAACCCTTGATAAGCAGCGGATACCCTGTCCCTGTTAGCCAAAAAGTTAGGACAACTTTGACGATCTTTGGCTGTCACAAATTATTACATATTGGTAGGAACCAAGGCTTGGCTTTCACCTCTCTTCTTTTTCTTTTGTTTAATCACTCAAGAAAGCAACTGTTGAGGTAGGATCGCCAACGAAAGGGATTCATAAACCCCTGTTTTTATTCATTTTTAGTCATCATCTTAATTTCCAATCCTTTAAATTCATCTTTTGTTTGATTGATTTATTGTTATTCGAAATGAAAGGAATATTATTTTTTGGAGTCCATATGGTAATTTAGCATGAATTTGATTAAGCAGACAGACTTATGGTTAAATATGGGCCCCCTTTTACCATTTTTCTGGGAACCGAGTTTGATACGTAAATTTATTATTGTATAGGATAAGAGAGTCGGAGAAATAGGGACAACCATGACTGGTAAATTCTCTATTTATTGTCTATTTGTCTTGCACTTGAATTTCAATGTAAATTATTTAATGACATAGATCTATTTGTTGTCTACTTATATGTATTGCAGAACCATCACAGCCTACCTCTCCGGTCACTTGTCCTTCAATTAATCTTGATGATGAAATGGAAATTGAAGAAGAAATGGAGGAACAAGTAACGGAGGA
>VHZZ01011860.1:2859-15404 GCA_009801015.1 Silene noctiflora | reverse complement strand
TAATAAGGGTCGAATTGTTCTATTAGGAAAGCGAAGTCGATTCGGTGTGATTTTACTATTGTCAATTTCATTCGTGTATACTCAATATCTAACATAACATTGGTTCCAACATCGACGTCTCTGTAATTCAAGAATGCTTCTCTTGGATTGCTAGACAAAAATGGGGTGAATGTATCATACAGATCACGAGTCGCCTGAATGTTCTTGATCAATGCTTGGTCAGTGTCGTCTTGCCAAAATTTAATGTATTGTATCTTGAACAGATTTCCAGCTCGGTGTGGAAATGCAGTCGCATTTTCTGGTATTTCACTCATTCTTCCACCGTATGGGTTCCATTGCATCAAAACATTTTCAACTTCGATCATCTTCTTCCATATTATTGTCTCTAATTCCTCTCTTGGGATCGGAGATTTTACAAAATCGGATTTGTGTTTTGAGAAGGCGTGGGGCGGTGTATGATTCCGTTGCAATAGTACCTCAGTTGGAGATGCTTGTGGTTTATTATTCCAAAATAAGTGTGTTTTCACCCGCGACATTTCAATGCAGTCATTTGCTTGTAACCTCAATCGAGGAAAATTCGCCTTCAAGGATATTAAGTTGCTAGCACATCCTAGATACATTCCAATGAACAAAACTTGGACCGTCTTGCTACCTCCTATAAATTGTACGTGTGATTTCACTCTAATAAAGAGTTTTCGATCAATTTTGGCGGCAATTTGTTGCCATTGTAAGACAATATCCGTAACACCTTGTTGTAACGTCTTCGGTACATTAAAGACTGTGACAGTCGCGGGAACCTTTACTAATTTAATTTTCCATGATAAAACTACGCAAAAACTAGCACCACCGCCTCCTCTAATAGCCCAAAAGAGGTCTTCACCCATACTTTTTCGATTAAGAACCCTCCCGTTAGCATCAACGACTTGTGCATCGACAATGTTATCAATGGACAAGCTGAATTGCCTTAGCATTGGCCCGTACCCACCCCCACTAAAATGGCCTCCCACGCCAAGAGTGAGGCATACCCCAGCGGGGAAAGCAAGGGTATTACTCATTTTAGCAATCGAATAATACAATTCACCTAGAGTTGCACCGGCTTGGACCATAGCCGTTTTACTCGCCAAATTGATATTGATCGACCGAAGATTAAACATGTCCAGGGTCACAAACGGCTCCTTAGAAACGTATGACATACCCTCAAAATCATGACCTCCACTCCTAATCCTAACTTGTAAGCCATTGACTTTGGCACATAGCACGGTTGCTTGGACATGGGTTACGTCTAAGGCCGTGACTATAGCTAAAGGTTTCGGAGTCAAGGATGTGTTAAATCTACTATCTCGAATCTAAATACTACTCCCTCCTATTCAACCTATAGTTCTCTTTTCTCTAATATATGTGAGTAGTATTATAATGAAAGGGGAACTATAGGCTGAATA
Source organism: Silene noctiflora (assembly GCA_009801015.1). NCBI lineage: Eukaryota > Viridiplantae > Streptophyta > Magnoliopsida > Caryophyllales > Caryophyllaceae > Silene > Silene noctiflora. The sequence continues at coordinate 13,965 of VHZZ01011860.1, read as the reverse complement.
GGAGGGAGTATAAAAGTTGAGTCATTTAGATTGTTTTGATTGGTCGCTTCTTTTTAGATTGATTTTGTTGTGTGTGTATGGGACCCCCCATGTTCTCTAGCTTTATTTAATTACTTTCCTATCATTTCATTATTACATTCATTTAAATTACCAAGTTCATGTATAACACAACACCTAATATATTTATATCGAAAATGTCGAAAAATTTATAATGTTATTAGGTTCTCAATATTAATTGTATCTTTATAGTAATTATTGTATGAATATAATTGATTTTTTTAGACTATATATTGTGTATTTAAGTTAGATATTTATTTATTTTGTCAATTTTAATAATAATAATTGTTAAATAAGCAAACCCGTGCAAGTTTGCACGGGTTTAAAACTAGTGTATGCTTGTGAAACCCGCGAGAAAGAAGAGTTATTAGGGGTGAAAATAGCCTTAGAGATGGGTTTTGCCGGACTCTACTTAGTTTGAAGACATTGGATAAAACTGTCGATGGATGAATTTGATGTTATAACATTTGAAACAAAAAACAAAAACACAATAATACACAACTCAAATGTATAGAGTTTCATAGTATGTAGAATTGTAAGTGTATGTCTATTACCATGTTTTCCTCTACTATGTAATTGCATAGTTAATTTATAGAGCTATAGATGATATTAATGTAGGAAGTTAAGTGTTGGGGACATATATCAAAACGTGGACGATGAAATCACAAACGTGTTGCCTTTGGCCATTTACCGCAAGGATCTTAGGATCATTTGAAAGATGGCTTACAGATTTGAAACATTCTAACTTATTGCATATGATAGTAATTATATATCTACTATTGTTATAGAACTCGCCAGATAATTTTCATTGCGTATTTGACTCACTGGTCAATTGTTTGAATAAGTTCTTTCGATATAAAGTACCATCAAATCATTAAGAAACTCGTCATTCATCTATTTCTAATTAAGCATGTTTTGAGGATACCCATGCTTAAAAATACATTCTATTGTTGTCGAAACTAGAAAGAGTTAAGATGAACAAGAACGGAAAGAGATCTATTCTTCAACTCTAAATGCTAGCTTTGTTATGCCATACAACTCCAACTAACCGCGTTTATGCACCTTCCAAGTTCCAATTGGCACCAGTACTAAAACGGATGCTAATTTGGAACTAATTTCAGCGATTAATTAGTTATTGGTTGCTAATTTGCATCTAACATGTTGTTGGTCGCTAATTAACAACCAATTAGTGAGTATGCAACAAGCCCTATAGATCTCTTATTCTCTTGTATGTTACATAAGTAAACTGTCCAGTATAACACCACAAGAAACAGATTGGTCGCTAAAAGTCATTTAGCGACCAATAATTAGTTAATGGCTAGCAAGAAGTGTAGAAAGCTAAGGGTTTTTTACGAATGGATATATATTTCCCTCCGATCATACCCAAACACTCATTGACACTTCAATTGCTAGATTGTATCGGAATACTCTGTTCATACCTAAAGAAATTACTTGGATCAACCTTGGCCTTAACTTCCATCAACCTCTTGACATTACCCTTGAAAAAATCCATAGCAAAACCTGTATTTCCATTAACATTGGTTCCAACATCGACGTCTCTGTAATTCAAGAATGCTTCTCTTGGATTGCTAGACACAAATGGGGTGAATGTATCATACAGATCTCGAGTCGCCTGGATGTTTTTGATCATAGCCTCATCACTATCATCTTTCCAAGATTTAATGTACAACATCTTGAACAGATTTCCAGCTCGATGTGGGAATGCTGTCGCATTTTCGGGTATTTCATCCATCATCCCACCATATGGGTTCCATTGCAACAACACATTTTCAATCTCGATCATTTTATTCCATATTGTCTCTAATCCCTCTCTTGGGATCGGAGATTTTACAAAATCGGATTTTTGTTTTGAGTAGGCTTGGGCCGGCGTAGGAGTCCGTTGTAATAGTACCTCAACTGGAGATGCTTGAGGTTTGTTATTCCAAAATAAGTGGGTTTTCACCCACGGCATCTCAATGCAGTCATTTTCTTGTAAGCCCAAACGAGGAAAATCCGTCTTCATCAACGACATTAAGGTACTAGCACGTCCAAGATACATTCCGATGAACGAAACTTGGACCGTCTTGCTACCTCCTATAAACTTTACTTGTGATTGCACCCTAATGAAGAGTTTTCGGTCAATTTTGGTGGCCATTTGTTGCCATTCTAGGACAATATCCGTAGCACCTTGTTGTAAGGTCTTGGGTACATTAAAGACCGTGACAGTCTCTGGAACTTGTACTAATTTAATTTGCCATGATAGAACTACGCAAAAACTAGCACCTCCGCCTCCTCTAATCGCCCAAAAGAGGTCTTCACCCATACTTTTCCGATTAAGAACCCTCCCGTCAACATCAACGACTTGTGCATCGATAATGTTATCGATGGACAAGCCGAATTCCCTTAGCATGGGCCCGTACCCACCTCCACTAATGTGGCCTCCTGCGCCAAGGGTAAGGCATACCCCAGCCGGGAAGGCAAGGGTGCTACTCATCTTACCAATCTCATAGTATAATTCACCAAGAGTTGCACCGGCTTCAACCATAGCCGTGTGACTTGCCAAATCGATACTGATCGACCGAAGATTAAACATGTCAAGGATCACAAACGGATCCTTAGAAACATATGACATACCCTCGAAATCATGACCTCCACTCCTAATCCTAACTTGGAAGCCATTGACTTTGGCACATAACACGGTTGCTTGGACATGGGTTACATCCAAGGCCGTAACTATAGCTAGAGGTTTAGGAGTCGAGGATGCGTTGAATCTACTATTTCGAATGTATGTTTGTAAAACCTGCAAGAAAAATGGGTCGGTAGGCGTGAAAATGGCCTGAGAGATGGGTTTTGCCGGGCTCGACTTGGTTTCGAGACATTGGATAAAATTATCAATGGATGAATTTGATGCTATAACATTTGAAACAAAAAACAGAAAGACAATAAACAACTGAAATGTAAAGAGTTTCATAGTGTATTGAATTGCTAATGTATGTGTATAATATAATCATGTTTTATAGAGCTTTAGATGATATTTGCCAACTATTGATGGATTTTAATGGAACAGTTAATTCCTACGGACATATATCAAAACGTGGAAGACGGAGTCATAAAACGTGTTGCCTTTAGGCTTTAGCCCATTACCGCAAGGATCTTAGGATCATTGTAGGATGGCAAAGTCAAAGGCAGTTTAAAAATACAAATTTGATATTCTTGCCAATTGAGTTCCCACATTCCAATTTCTCCGGTCGAGACCGGGTTTAATTTAGCATAGGTTAACTAGCTTAGCTGACAAAGTCACAAGGGGTGATACTTATGAGCTTCAAATTGTAGCTCTCTTTACACCAAATGAAAAGTTATTCGGCTCACCGAGTACACATCAGCGACTTAACTCGTGCATGGGTTGGGTAGGAACAGGACCGAAGATTACCGTGACATTGTATTCTCCAACTGTCCAACATAGTGACTAGTTTAGCTGAAATTAGTAACACCAGAATGACAATTTAAAACCCTGTTGTTTAACCAATTTAGTTAACATTATACGTAGTAGTACAATATAACAGCTATCTAGGCAGTTTTGCGGTGACTCCTACCAACTAATCAGTATATGTCATTGCACAAATTCTTATTTAAGAAAATGCCGCTATCAAATCACATGCCAAGTTACTCAGAAAATGCCGAAAGTTTAGTTTTTGTTATCACCATGTGGTAGTATTTAATCCGTCTTAAGCAAGACTTGCTCCATTCATTGAACCAACAATAATCGTCAAAATAATTATATTCCAAATTAACTAAGCGATATTCTGTACTTAATTATAAGATATGGTCAGAGATAACCCTCTAGCCCTTGTGTTTTGATTTGTAGAATGATGATGTGACAACTAATCACGGGCTAATTGAACTTAATCAACCTTAATAAATCATTAGAAAAAAAAAAGAGATATGAGGGATTTTTTGCACCATCAATCTTCATGTATGAATCAGGACATTGTGTCAGGGTCGTTATCAATCGTAAATGCAAATTAATTAAGGGTACGTTGTTTTAAACAAAGGGTTTATGCGGATTATTGTGTTTTATGTATTGGAAATAATTTCTAAATCAAGAGGGGTTTCCGTTTTGCTAGACTTTCTTTATGTTTAGACTTTCTAATTGTGAATATTTGTTTAGATTAGGAAAATGTTTACTTATGCGAATATTGTATTTCTATAAGTTTAGATAAGGAAACTAAATCTCTTGTACTAGTATAAATAAATAGACATCTTGTATCGCATTGTTATTCGTGCAATTTTTCAATAAATTTTTTTTCCAGCTAGCGACTTACTCTCTGTCCACTCAGACACTCCCTTAATCTCATTTATATTGTTTCTTTCGACTAATAAAATGTTGGATTAAGAAAAACTTATGAAATATCATAAAAAAAAAAAAATTGTCCAATGAAGTCGTGCACACTTAATTGCATTACAATAGAAGGAAGGGGGTATTCGAATCTGAATTGTTCAGGATACATCCGTACTTATCCACTAAACTAATACATTTTCGGTATGATTAAGAGCATGATAATAATGTCAATAATAGAATAATAGCTATGTTATTAGGGCTAATGTAAATTGTTTAGGTAAAATCCACCACACATTTTAATGCTGACGTGGCGACATTTGATTAGGTCAGCAAAAGGCGCGGGGACAGCTGACATGGAAGACAAATATCACAATTTGCCACGCAGGTAGAGTCAACCTAAGTACACGGTCAAAGCAACAACTCCCACAAAAATAGGGTTGTTGAGTAGAATAAGGAGGAGGCTGTTGAGGAGGAGCTTACCTAGGAGAGGGCTTATAAATAGCACGAGGAAAGCCAACAAGCAGATCATTCCAATAATTCTCACAATTTTTGATCACTCACATTCAAGAATATTATCACATTAAATTAGCCTTAGTCGCATTATTGTATTTTTCCTTCAAGTTGTATTTCGTCATTGTTCCTCCTCAACTCCTACAGATAGTCATAGTGCATCCAATTGGCGGGATACCGACTCCCTCCGCGGTTTTTCCCACAATCAGGTTTTTCGCGTCACCAATTTCTTTGTGTCATCTTTATTTTCTCACATTTTCTTTAGATTGTTTATTTCTAGATTTGTTAAGTATCGACCTATAAGTTTTTCCAATCGACCATTTAGACTCACCCCCATTTTAATTAGTAGAAGATAATTTTTTACCAAAACAGTTTGGCGCCCACCGTGGGGCTAAGTGATCAAGATTATAAATTGACTTAACTATGTACTCAGCATGTCAGGTCTCAGCCAGAGCACTTCCGGTGTCCAAAGTTCTGCAGTCAGCATCCCCAGTTCCACTTCAGGAATTCCGAGTTCCGGCACGCAATCTCTCGTGGTGCATCCACAGCAGCAACGAGAATGGCAGTCATGTCAGCCACCACCGCGACAACTAAGGCGACCACAATACCGGCAAGGCCCCCACATTCGCCCAAGACCTCGAGCGCAGGAGTGCACGCAAGTCAGGCAGGAGGAGTATCCAGCCAAACGAGAATCAACAGGGAGAGTAGCCCGATCAGGATCGAGTCAGGGAGAACACCAATAGTCCCTCAATCTGCTATGGGGGCACAACCGGACATGGTGCAATAACTGCTCAAAGGAATAGACACCTTGCACAATACAATGGAGGGCCTGCAAAAGGATAATCAAGCCTTAAAAGATAGGATGGATGTCGTGTCTCAGATTGGAACAACACAACCAACAGCAGAACACACGCCATCACAAGAAGCACCAAGGGTGCACAAGGGAAGCCCTTCCCGCAAGAGCTGGTCACCAGGCTAGATCTAGGGGTAGTGTCTCCACCAGGGGTAATCCAGCCACCACCGCCAGGGACGATGCCGTCACTAGAAGTGATGCCACTACCAGGAATAATGTATCCGTTAGGAGCAATGCCCATATCGGGGATGATGTCCTCACTAGGAGCCACCCAACCAGGGATGATGCCCCCCGCAGGGAGGATGTCTTCCCTAGGGAACATGCCCTCCAGGGTGGCGTCAAAAGGAATTGTGCCAATAGGGTTGGGAGCTTTAACACTCGACTTTGCTTCACCGTTCGGCAGCATGCCATTCGTTCAAGGATACTCGCGGGGTTCAACACAGCAGATTCAGGACGTACAGTTCAGACCCATTGTGAATGCAACACCACTCTCTAGCAGCTATGAAATTTCACAGTACTCCGTAGGAGGGACACCTGCAGTGAGCAATCCCTTTGGCTTTTTTCAGCCAGCCTCCAATTCCCCTCTGGGGACGGGCAATCCAGTGGAACAAAAGTTACAGGAGATCAGAGCCATGCTGAGCAAGGTACCAGGAATGCCTCGCCCTATGGAAGTAGCAGCACCAGAGAGCTACGCAGATTCACCTTTCGTAGACAGCATAGCCTTTGTCAGCGTGCCAAAAGGATTCACTCCACCAACCATGACCCTGTATGACGGAACAACAGATCCATTGCACCACGTGAACAAGTACAAGCAAAAAATGATGGTGATCACAGCAACGACTTCCATGAAGGAGGCATGTATGTGCAAAAGGCTTTGGGTCGACCCTCTCAGGAGCGGTATTGCAATGGTTTGTGAGCTTGCCAAATCGGTCAATCTCAACCTTTGTGGATCTAGTTAATGTCTTTAACAACCAGTTCGCCAATAGCCCCAAGCCAGAAAAACAAACAAGTGAATTGTACAGGATCGTCCAGTGATTCGAGGAGTCCACACGAGACTTCCTAAACAGGTTCAACAAGGAAAAATTTTTCATCCCCAGATGCGACATAGCCACGGCGATAGAGGCATTCAGGCAAAGGCTCCATCAGGATTTGGACCTGTACAGGGACCTCACTAAATATCCCTGTACCACCTTCGAGGACGTGCAAAGAAAGGCCATGGCCGCAATCCCCCTTAAGGAGGATGAATCCAGGAGGGACCTGTATGACACAGAGCGCACCTTCAAGAAGGCTCCTACTGAGAAAAAAAGTGAAAGATCAAAGCCATACAGCAAGAACACCGTGAACAAAGTCTCTAGAGATACAGATTGGAAGGAGAATGCCAGTTTGCCTCCCAAGCTAAGTGAGTACGGGTTCACCACTGTTTTGGCAAGAGTATTGAAGGCGTTAATGGACCTTGGTAGGCGAGTCAGGTGGCCCAAGAAACCAGTGCCCAGGGAAAACGACAAATAGATACTTGCAAAAGGTGCGAATACCATAATGACATCAGCCACAACACCGAAGACTGTGTGGTCCTACGGAAGGAGATTAAGCACCTCCATGGGGCGGGGTACCTAGATTTCCTACTGCCACAGGGGGCAAAATATGGGAAAGTAAACGCAACAGGACAGGTACTTCCTTCCCCACCACCATTGTACTCTAGAGTTGTCAATGTCATCACAGGAGAGTCAGACATATATGAGCTGACCTACTCAGCAACCAAGCGGTATGCCATGGAGACAAAGAGAGACAAACCCGAATTTTGTTGTCGCATTAATGCCAGTGATTTACCAGCAGTAACATTCGATGAGGCCTACGCCCCAAACACGGGGAAACAACACCAAGACGATAGGCAATTGCCTGGTGAGGAAAATCTTGGTTGACACAGGAAGCTCCTTCAACCTAATAATGCTGGAAACTTTGAAGAATATGGGTTTCAGCGAGGAGGACCTGGTCCAAAAGGCGGTACCGCTGGTAGGGTTCAGCGGGGAAACAAATCACTCCTTAGAGGAGATTGTGGTCCCAGCATATGCCGGGGGGTGAACAAACAAGTCAGGTACCTGGTCATAGACGGCCCGTCCACCTAAAACGTTATCCTAGGCCGGCCATGGATCCACGAGATGAAGGCAGTACCATCCATGTACCACTAGAGTTTGAAGTTCCCGACACCATGGGGGGTGCAGGAAATACGTGGGGACCGGGAAGAGGTCAGGGACTGCTACATAGATGCACTTAAGCCTACTGCAAGGCCACTAGCATAACAATTATTGAAACTGTACGTCCAGAGGGAGTACATCGAGCCCCCGCAGGCGGAACTAGATGAAGTCAACCTGGACGTATAACACCCAGAACGAACCGTGCTGATTTGGTCCGACTGTATAGGTAGCATTCGCCAAGCTCTACTTGAATTCTTGCGTACTAACATGGACTATTTTGTTTGGTCACACGTTGACATGGTAGGCATTGACCCAAATGTCATAACGCACCGACTAAATGTCAACGCGAGCTATCAGGTTGTACAACTAAAGAGAATGAAGTTCACCCCAGAGAGGAACGGGGTGATCAACCTGGAGGTAGACACCCTGCCAGCAGCAGGAAAGATCGGGGAGGTCAAGTATCCAGAATGGTTGTCTAATGTGGTGGTCGTGCCAAAGAATAACAACAAGAGGAGGGTGTGCGTGGACTTCACAGACCTGAATAAGGCGTGTCCAAAAGATCCGTTCCCCCTCCCACACATAGACACTATGGTGGATGCCACAGCAAACAACTAAATGATCACCTTCCTGGACGCCTAGAGCGGTTACAATCAAATAAAGATCCACCCAGATGACCAGGAGAAAACAACCTTCAGATCTGAGAGGGGTTTGTACTGTTACAACGTGATGCCATTCGGGCTCAAAAACGTCGGCTTAACTTACCAACGGTTGGTAAACCAAATGTTCAAGGATGAAATTAGCAAGACGATGGAGGTATACATAAACGATATGGTGATCAAATCCAAGCAGTTAGAACAACACATGACCCATCTAGCAAACACATTTGGGATATTAAGGAAGTACCACATGAAATTTAATCTCATAAAGTGTACGTTTGGAGTATCTTCGAAAAATTCTTAGGGTACTTGGTCACCCAGAGAGGAATTGAAGCAAGTACGGAACTGATCAGGGCGGTGCTACAGCTTGAGTCCCCTTATAAGCCAAAGGACGTCCAGAGACTGATAAGAAGGGTGGCGGCCCTGAATAGGTTCATCTCAAGGTCCTCGGATAGGTGTCGGTTATTCTACAACATGCTCAGGAAAAGCAAAGGTTCGAGTGGACAGAGGAGCACGAGAAGGCATTTGAGAAACTCAAGAGTTATCTTAGCACACCTTCATTACTCTCGAAGTCAGAACCAGGAGAGACCTTGTACTTATACTTACCGGTAACAGAGGTGGCAGTCAGTGCTGTGTTGATCCGGGAGCATGAGGGAGCACAAAAACCGGTGTACTACATCAGTAAGTCTTTGTTACCTGCAGAGACCAGGTACACGTCACTTGAAAAACTTATTTTAGAACTTATCAATGCTTCCCATAAGTTACGTTCGTAGTATGAGTCTCAAACCATCTCAGTGGTTACTAACTACCCTCTGAAAGCCGTAATGAGGAAGCCGGAACTGTCAAGTAGGATGACCAAGTGGTCCGTCCACTTTAGTGGGTACGATTTGAAATTTGAAGCTCGAACGGCCATAAAGTCACAAGCCCTAGCCGACTTCGTCTCATATTTTAGTCCAACCGTCCAGCAGGAGGCCGACAAGGACGTGTTGACCCTGACCGAGGATAAAGGCAACTAGAAATGGATACTCTACGTCGATGGGGCCTCTAACATGAGAGGAATGGGGGTAGGTCTGGTCCTCCGTTCCCCTTAGGGAGAATAGATTGTTAAGGCAGTACGATGTGAGTGCAGGGCCACTAACAATGAGGCATAGTACGAGGCCCTTATCTTAGACCTGCAATTAGCTCTGGACCTGCACGTAAACCATATAGAGGTGTACAACGATTCTCAAATCATTGTGAAGCACGTAAATAACGTTTATGCCGCTAGAGAGGGAAAAATGGCAGCCTACCTCAGGGTAGCGAAGGAGCTGAAACCCCGTTTCGCCACTTTTTTTATAAAACAGATTCTCAAGGATCAGAACGTGGAAGCCGATGCGCTAGCCACCCTCGGGGCCACGTTCAAACCAGGGGAAATCTCAATGATTCCCATCATACATGTGTTAGAGCCAGCTATTTGCAAATAAGAAATAGCCGACGACAAGACACATACACAATGGAGACAAGAGGTGGGGGGTCCCTGAGCACTACGATCTCCCCGGATGGTGCACCAGATTGGCGGAATCCATATTGCGATTAGCTGTGCAACGACGTGCTTCCTTGTGAAAAGAAGGAGGTAAGGAGTTTTAAGATGAAAGCCTTTAGGTTCACATTGATTGACGACGTCCTGCTCATAAAAACCTTGACAGGACCATACCCGTGGTGCCTGAGCAGCCAGGAAGCACAGGCTGTTATGCATGACATCCACATCGGGGAATGTGGAAATCATGCGGGGGGCAGAAGCATGTCCAATAATGTGCAAGGATGCAATGGAGCATGTGAAGAAGTGCTACGCCTGCCAAAGGCACGCACCAATTAGCCATCAGCCAGCAAAACTAATACATCCAATAATTTCATCGTAGCCTTTCATGAAGTGGGGGATGGACATTGTGCGTCCTCTGCCTCGTGCCTCGGGAAATAGGACCTATTCGCTCGCCATGACGGATTATTACTCTAAGTGGATCGACGCAGAAGCGTTCCCCCAGGTTCTTGAGAGGCACGTGATCTCCTTCATCAAGCGGAACATCATATGCAGATTTGGTATCCTCTCAAAGATATTATGTGACAATGGATCCCAGTTTAATATTGTTTATAAGGTAGGTTTTCCTATTCAGTTTCCTGTCGAATTCTATGCTATAATGTGACGGTTGTGTTATGATATGATTATATGTTTGTGCTATGATTGTGGTGGCGGAGTTGGTTGGTAATGGTGATTGGAGATGTTGGTTATTGTGATATTGATTTGTGAGCCATTGTGAGAGGAGGACTCACCCTCATCGTTCGCCTCCTACGTTCTCTCAGCGTAGGAGGGATGTGCACATTAAGGGACATGGGTAGCTAGGTGGTTTAGGTGGTTGACTGCGGTCTTCCACTGGCAGGGCTACGCACTTCGGTGTGTAGTCGGTTACTTATTTGGGTGGATTAAGTGGTTGATTGCGGTCTTCCACTGGCAGGGCTACATAC
>VHZZ01011857.1:36542-50946 GCA_009801015.1 Silene noctiflora | reverse complement strand
TGAACAATTTTGAGTGATAAACATTGAAGTGATCTAATTAAATTGATATTATGAACGTGGTTCCTGAAATCCAGCAAGTGCAAAAGACCTTTGAACTATGGTTGTTGCTTTAATAAAGAAGATAAATAAATCGTCAAATAAGTTGAAGCCAATGAGTTCGTGTTTGTTAATGTTTGAATATACCTTGCATATACTCCTTGCTTTATGTACTTAGGCCTTACCATAATTTTGATTTATAACCCGTAATGTCTTTTTAAATCTTAAAGTGCCGCCGCTCCACCAATCTTGTGTCCACCACTGGGATGAAATTCGCTATTTTTGACTCTATATCACACGTCTTTTTGTGCTGAGTGGATTTACGAGGAATTGAAGATTATGTGTTAGAGTGTCACTGTGACTGATATTTGCCCACTCTTCGTTTCAAATATTGTAACATGTGGCATTCATTGTTTTACGGGGTCTAGAAATTTAGAATAGTTGGACCGAGTTTAATGCAGAATTGTCTTATGATGGGTAAATGCAATAAAAAATGTGGCTTAGTCCGAGTAAATGTTCTTCCCCACTCCTTTTTCCTTCCCTCTCCACTCTATCTAAATTACTTAATATTTTTTTGGCTCGACCATCTGCTTTTTAATATTTTAAGCTTTACAGTGCTGGCAAATTAAGGTAAATAGAGCCTGAAGATGCACTGTGAAGTATCCTTTCTGGTTTTGCCAATTTTGGAGTTTATATTGCCTTTTCTCCACCTTCTTCATATTATAATTTGGTCATGCCAATTATGGTGTTAAAGAATAACGATCATTCATGTGGATTATTCCAGGACGTCAATACCTTATTCATCAAGAATGAAGTTGGATTTCAGCATACTGGTTGTCAATTAACTTCTCTACTTGACATCAACTCACTTCAGGACACATCCTTGAGCCAAGCAGAGAGTAGAATTGTAGCTAAAAAATTTTACAGGTCTAATGCATCTATAGGCTTGAGACGCGTCAGAAGGCAAGCATTAATGTGATGTCAGTTGAGGAAAAGCTACTTTCTAGATCTTTAATAGTTTCCGATAAGAGGAGGGACCAGAAAAGCTTAATGCAGGATAGTGATGGCGATTCCAGTAGTAGAAGAGCTAATAATTCGACTGATTCTGTGTGCCTTCACAGTGATAAATACAACGGTGGTACCTCATGCGGTGCAGGTACATCCAATAATCTCGTCCAAGAAGTAGAGATAGCTGATGGGGTAACTATCTTTGGTAGTGAAGGGCTGTGCTCTGATAATGAAGATAAGCAGCTTGAATTTAAGAAGTGTAGTAGATATTTAGGAACTTCTAATCATGAGTTGACATCGTCTTCTAGTGATAAGTACCAAGATGGGGATGGGAAAATTTTCAAGTCCAATAAGCGAGATGTGTCAGATGAAGCTCGTGCACCTTCTGTCCCTACATCTCCAGAATCTGATGTGGAGGAAGATGTACGTAAAGTATCCTGACTCAATTTTTTTTTCTGTTCTGTAGGCTTGTGGTTTGATCGTTGTTTGTGCATGTTTGGACATCCGTCCCTAATATGTTAGTTATTTGTGGTGCTAAGTGACTTGTGTGTCCATTTGAAATTGTGAAGATTATCTGGTAGGTGTAGAATGCAGCGGAGCTAAATGATCCTATATTAAAGTACCTTAAGGCTTACTGTTGATATTTTTTACTACTCCCTCCTATTCAGTCCATTGGTTACATACCCCATTTGCATAGGTTTTTAGAAGTAGTAGGTGCTGGTGAAAGATTTGGAATACCCCCATGTTTAGATGTTAATACAACAACAACATAACCCCACTGCCTCAAGGGCTCCCACAAATTGCGGGGTAAGGGTGGTTGGATGTACGTAGCCTATCCTTGTGGTCGCAAAACAAAAAGACTGTTTTCGAATGACCCAAGACGAAAATTGAGTCGAGAACTTCATCAAATTATAAAAACCTACTCTTTGCACACCTATGTTCGCCCCATTTCAATAAAATACTCCTCACATATATTAGAGAAATGAGGATAACACTTATGTGCGGAGGGAGTATTACCCAGTACGGCCAGTAGGTACAGTTACTCCCGTACCAACCATTATCATGAACTTAACGCTAATCACTATCGACATCAGCCACCACTGATGCTGCCATCTCAGTAAATGACGTCTCTGCAATTAATCTGTTGAAATTATTTATATTTTGTTGTAGATCTGAAATTTTAGGGAGGAACAATTGATGGCCTATTTTTTGCTAGCCGCCTGTGGTGAGTCTGGTCGGAGTGGGTGAAGCAAGGAAGAGGAGAGTGATTGAAGGTAGTGTGTGCCTGTGTGGGTGTTTAGTTCGTGCGAGTGCTGGTGGTTCGTGCATAATGGTTTAGGGTGCGCGAGTGTTGGTGGTGTGTGAGTGGTGGTGGTCGGTCGTGCGCTGTGGTTCATCCGAGTGGATCCAGCCACCGCCGGAGGTGGGTTTGTCGGTGGTGGAGTCTGCGTGGTTTTGTTTGGTGTGGTGGAGTGATAGGTGATCCGAGTGGTTCCAGCCACCGCAACACCACCATGACGACCTCCCTCCCTTCTCTGCGTAGCCCACGCCACCACTAGATCTGCCGTTGCCGCCATTATCGACCATCTCCACCCTCCTTCCAACCACCGTTATCAACCACCTCCACCCTCCTTCCTCTCTCTCCTTTCACACCACCTTGCTGCCACCTCTCCTCTGCCGCCTATATGTGTTTTTTTTATTATTATTTTTTTTTTAAATTAGGAGGTGGTTACGGGGTCTTGTTGGTGATATTCTTTGCGGTTTTTAAAATTAGCGAATATAAGAGTTTTTGCGGTTTTTATTATATATTTTTTTAAGTTACACTATTTTTAATGGTTTTATTTGTTTATTTTAATTGGTTTTTGTTTTCGATCTTGTGCTTGATTTTTATTTCAGATTTTATATGTGATGATCTTTTGTTTCGATCTTGTGAATCTTCATATATGTGATGATTTAATTTCTTATTTCTTATTTCAGATTTTATTGTTATTATGTTAGATCTTGTGCTCAAATTTATTTCTTTCGGTTTTTGATATATTTTTATCAGATTTCATCTTGTTATATATTTTTTCAAATATCGTCGTATTTTATTATATTTTTCCAAATCTTGTCTTGCTGAAATTCGTCTTGTTATATAAAATTTTCAGATTTAGTAATTAAAATCTCGTCTTGTTATTGTGTTGGTTTCAGATATGGTTTATTACACATTATGTGCAATTTCAATGTGTATAACTTCAATGTCATTATGTGCAACTTTAATGACACTATGTATAACTTCAGATTTTGTATTGTTTAAATTCGTCATGTTATAAATTAATGACATTATGTGCAACTTGATTGCCCATTATGTGCAACTCTAATGCCCATTATGTGCAACTTCAAATTGCACATAATGCCATTATGTGAACTTCAAATTGCACATAATGCCATTATGTGCAACTTTATTAGATATTATTATGTGCAACTTTATTAGATATTTGCATTAATGGCATTATGTGCAACTTTAAAGACATTATGTGAAACTTTAATGGCATTATGTGCAACTTTAAAGACATTATGTGAAACTTCAATGACATTGTGTGCAATTTTAGTGTGTGCAACTTCAATGACATTATGTGCAACTTTAAAGGCATTATGTGCAACTTTAATGACATTATGTGCAACTTTAAAGGCATTATGTGCAACTTCAATGACATTATGTTATTTGGACTAAAGTTACACAAGTATGGACTAAAGTTAGACGAATATGGACTAAAGTTACACAAATTTGGACTAAAGTTATACAAATATGTACTAAAGTTACACAAGTATGGACTAATGTTAAACCAATATGGACTAAAGTTACACAAAATTGGACTAAATTTACACGAATATAAACTAAAGTTACACAAATTTGGACTAAAGCTACACAAACTTTGACTAAAGTTACACGAATATGGACTAAAGTTACACATATTTGGACTAAAATTATACAAATGTAGATTAAGAGTTACACAAATATTGACTAAAATTACTCTCTGTAACTCGATATTATTTGTTGAATTTTTTTAATTTTTATACCAATGTCATGTAACCTTAATGCCTTTAAGGGTGTAACTTTAGTCATTAATATTATAACTTTAATGCTTCTGTGTGTAACTTTAGTCCACTGACTCTCTAACTTCATTTGAATTATGTGCAAATCCACTGAAGTTATGTAACTCTATTGAAATTATGTGCAACTCAATACAATTATGTGCAACTTTAGTTCAAATATGTGCAATTTTAGTCCAAATAAGTGCAACTTTAGTTCTTTTGATAAATTAATTGAATTATAGCCACTTTACTATTTTGTGTAACTTTAGTCTAAATGTATGCAATTTTAGTCCAAATGTGTGCAACTTTAGTTATTTTTGATAAATTAATTGAATTATAGCCACTTTAATATTTTGTGCAACTTTAGTCCAAATGTGTGCAATTTTAGTCCAAATGTGTGCAACTTTAGTAGAGAACGTGTGTAATTTCAATGTCAATATGTGAAATTTCACCGTATATTTCACACAAGTAAATAATATATATTTTTGTAGATCTAAAAACAAAATAAAATGATTTCACACAAAAAATGAGATTTGAAAATATAAAACTATTTCAATGCCCATTATGCGCAACTTCAATGTCCAATTTGCGCGCAACTTCAATTTCCAATCTGCGCAATTTCAACGACGTTAATTTTTCAAAAAACTATTTCTAATTTAGTAGATCTAAGATTAAAATCAACAAATTATATATTTTTGTAGATCTAAGACCAAAATAGAACGATTTCACACAAGAAATGAGATTTGAAAATACAAAATTAACAATATATCGAAAAACACAAAAAAAAAACGAGATTTGAAAACACAAAATATGAAAAAAACGAGATTTGAAAAAATAAATTATAAGACGATATAACATACATATATAAATAAAATAAAAAAAACATAAAAATTAACAAATAGAAAAAAAGAGACCGCAAACAAAAAAAATTAACACAAAAGTCGGGGAAAAAAAAATGAAAATTGAAAAAAAAAAGACGTGGCGGTGGCGGCGACGATGGTGCGTGATAGTCTCGGGTGGTGGTGTGGTGGTGGTAAATGAAGAAGAGAAGAATGTGTGATTTATTTGGGTTTTGATTTATTTGGTTTTTTGGGGTTTTTGATTTATTGGGTTTTTTGAGAGAGGAGGGAAGTGGAATGTGTGAGATGAGAGAGAAGTTGATGAGTGGAAAATAAATATGTAGTGAATTAGTGATTAATTAGGGTGTATTAGTACGACTTAAAACACCTTTTTGGTGGATGAATCTAAACCTTTGATTTGCTTGATCTAAGGACCCTTAATAAGATTTATGGACTCAAAAAGAAGGGAATGACTTACTTGATCTAATTCTATATATATATATATTTTTTATTTTATTTTTATTTTTCCACAATTCAGTGTCTTAGTCTATTATGATATCGGGTGCTACTATCGCCCGTGGTTTTTTACATGTTGAAAATAAGTTCTCCATAAAGCATTTGTTTTCTTTTCTGTAGCAAAATGGTTGCTAACTTTTCTAACCCGCATTGTCATAGGTAAAGGTGTGTGATATATGTGGTGATGCTGGGCGTGAGGATTTACTTGCCGTCTGTAGTAGGTGTAGCGATGGTGCAGAGCATACGTAAGTTCAAACTCGGGTTACTTTCAGTTACTGTTTTTCATTAATCTGATTTTTATTTTCATTTGTGTCCATTTTCGTGCATCAGGTATTGTATGCGTGAAATGCTTGATAAAGTTCCAGAAGTCGACTGGCTTTGTGAAGAATGCAAACATAATGAACTATTGGAAGCCCGGCAACTTGATCAGTCAAAAAAAATAGGTAGTCATGAAAGAAACAAACCCCTTGGATGGACATGTTCTTTACTCCCTGATCTTTCTTTGAAGTTGGATAACAAGGACCCTGCATGTGATCGATTTAGACTACGAAATCTGAGCCTGAGTAGACAATCATCTTCTAAGATATGTGGAGAGAGGATAGATTCTTGTTCTACAGCAAAGAAGCAGATTCTTGAATCAAGTGTGGGTTCACCAACAACGTCTAGCCCAAATCGAATGGCTGTGCTGTCTAAGGACGTTCCTTTCAAGATTTTGGATAATATTAAGGGAAAGCCAAGCAATCAAATCTCTACAGGCACCGAAATTACAGGAGAATTTTCAGAAAATGCACATTCTCCTACTACAAATTCTCCTCATTTCGTGAAAGGCACATATCCTGCACATCTTATAGATAACTTTTTGCTAATTAAAGCTCTTCAGTGAGAATATTTATTAATTTGTTAATCCGCTTTCTATTGCCAGGTAATTTTCTGAAGTCTAATTCATTTAGCTCGTCTAACTCCAGGCAGAATGTGAAGGTATCAGAAGATGTTCTTCAAAAGCACAGTGTTGATGCTAAGGAGGGAATAGGAAAGTCTATCGGGCCGATTGGCAAATCTATGTCTTTCAAAGGATTAGGTCGATCAAGTTCCACCGAACCAAAAGTTAAAATGCTCCCTGCAAATTGTGCTCCTTTTCAAGACTTAAAAGGGCAAAAGCACGGAAAAGATCGTACTTCATATGATAGAAAAAACACTCTGAAATTGGATAATTCTTTACCTGGTCAAATAGCAGCCGATTCTACCAATCGTTCTTCTGCTGTCTCTGATGGCATTTCAACATTACCTGTGACCAGCACTCGTGATTACAGAAATGTTCAATCTGATGGAAAATTGCCCAATATGACAAATCACGCTGGCCATTTGACTCAAAAATCTTCTGATATCATGAGAAATTTAGGTATGTGCTTCCAGTCCCATGGCATGATGCATCCTGATTCTGCTCTCCACAAAAAAAACTGTCAGGTGTCTTGGTGTTGGGTTATGTTTGATTTATTTATTTTTTAAGATCTTATCTCAAGTTTTCGAATCCATTATGTAATATTATAATATCTAAAGCTCACTCTCATATTTTAAAAGCTCACACCAATTTCTGTAAGCTAACATAGTGTAACTATAAGCTAATAAAGGACAGTCTTACTTAAGCCTTAACCTTTGTGCCCCCTCCCCCTTTCTTGTTTCAGTGGTTTTGAGAACATGCTATTTTAATAGGTGAAGCAAAGAAACTATCCACAGGAGTTGTTGGATCTACATATGTTAATGGAACTAGCAACGCCGTTGAAACCAAGTTCAATCATTTAAATACAAATGATGAATTGGCAGCAAGTTCTACTCGTCCTGTTAACGGGTTACTTAATGCTGATGGAGCAAGATCAAATGGACTGGGCAGTCAGAATGAAAAAGCTCCAGAGAAATTTTCTGGTTGTTCGAGACAAGGTTTAAATAGTGGGAGTCGTCGCAGGCTACCGTTAGATGCTTCTGTGTTGAAAAGTAAAGATGGGATGCCTGGAGAAAACAAATTGAAAGCAGCCATTGAGGCAGCAATGCAAAAAAAGCAGGATATATTGAAAAAGAACAAGATTCCTGAAAAGCAAGTTGAGCTTCCAATTTCAAACAAACAAGGCAACCATGGGGGAGATGAAGTTTCAAATCATGTTAGAGATCCTAAGTCTGAGGAAGCAATGCATGAAGGCGATATGGATCTCCATGACATTAATTTAGAATCTTCCATACAGATACCCATTATTGGCGAAAAGCCAATCAAATTGTATCCTGCTGATTTTGAAAAGTCTCCTGCCGGAGAGTCAGTTTTGACAGTCTCAGCTATTCCTGAACAAGAATCAATCTGGCAGTATGATTTCTTTAGTTGCGGTGGCCTTCTCTTAATTTTATGGTTTTATTGCCTTTTAATTCTCTATGATTGACCTTTTTTTTTTTTCAAAAATACTTGCAGAGGAGGTTTTGAAATACATAGAAATGGAAAACCTCCTGATATGCGCGGTGGGTTTCAAGCACATATGTCGTTATTTGCATCTAGTAAAGTGCATGAGATGGTAGGAAAGTTCCCCAAGAAAATAATTTTCAATGAAGTGCCTCGACCATGTGCATGGCCTGCTCAGTTTAAGGAACTTGGTCCACGAGAGGATCATATTGCGTTGTACTTCTTTGCCAAGGATTCTGAGAGGTTAATCTTTTCTTGTACTTTCTTTATCTTTGGATTGTTACTTGTTTCGCAGTCATTAACATGCTCGTTTTTTTTTTTTTTTTTTTTTTTTTTTTTTTTTTTTTTTTTTTTTTTTTTTTTTTTTTTTTTTTTTTTTTTCTTCTTTTCTTTTCTTTCTGATTCTTGCTGTTTCTCACAGTTATATGAGGAGTTACAAAATTTTGGTAGACTATATGATGAAGCACGACTTAGCTCTTAGAGGAAATATAAATGGAGTTGAACTCCTTGTATTCCCATCAAACCATCTTCCTCATGAATCAAAGTGTAAGTTTCAACAATTTTGCTGTGGTCTCTTCTGTTAGTAATCTTCCAATGTTAATATTTTTCACTTTTCGAGGTAACACCATCTGAAAAGTGGATAACTGGATAATCTCGAGTGCCTTTCATGATATACCTCTTCTTGTTCAATGGGTTTAGTCTGTTGACGTACTTGAGTATTCCTTCTCCATTTCTTGGCACGCCGTCTCCTATTGTGTTTCAAGAGTGCGACATTTGACTCTTGGTTAATAGTGTATTCCTTGGGTTAGTTTACCTATTATTTTGGTATTAACTTTCTGAAGATTCCTGTTTCAATATTCTGTTCTTATGGACCCTGATGTGAGATGTTTCTTTTATTTACTCTCTAATTACTTCTGAAACTCTGCTCCATGCTTGTTATATATCTCAGTGATAATGATTTTATTTCAATGGAGCAAAGGAACAACCATATAAATCTAGGTGCTAAATATTTCCTTGTGAATAAATGCGTTTATTTTTACTTTTGGTTTTCTAGAGCTGCCCCGTGGCAATCTTGCTGGCAGATTATATCTTTTTCTGACTGAAGTCTCATTGTTACTAGAATCTCATCGAGATTTTCTATGTAAATTCCAATTCGAAGTGACATCTGCATTTTAAAATAGAAACTCTTTTTGTTGTTAATCTATTTAATCTAATGCATTCTGATGCATCCACCACCTTTGAGGAGTGACATTGTAGTGCGATATTGTTGAGGGCAACCATTTTTTTCATTCAGCCTGTGTCTTTGTTTTTAATTTTGATGTGGACATTTATAATTAAGTTGGTGTCTGATTACAGGTTGGAATACTTTGTATTTTATTTGGGGGGTATTCCGAGGCAGGAGACCGAGATTTTTAGATGATAAATTTTCTTTGGGGAAGTGTGAAATTTCTGTTCCCGATAAGGTGGTACTTCAAAAAGGTGTTGCACCGGCTGAGAACCCATTCTTGTATAATAAGCCTGCACCAGAACAGTTGTCTGTATCAGGTAGCGACCATAATGTGGTATCCAGATGTGAGGCTTCTGTTAAAGAGGGGTCATCTCTTCAAGTATGCACCAGTTTATCAAATGGAGACTGTTATAAGGAAGAATATTCAGTAGGAAGAACATGCATGAATTCAGCAATAGGCGCTGGGAATCACAAGAGGCCTAAAAATTATGACACAATCTTGCGTGAAGCATGCCCAGAAACAGGGAGTGCTGCTTTGGTAATATCCTAGTGGCTGCTCTTTTTGTTTTCCTACTCCCAATCTTTTCTTTATTGTTTTCTGTCCGACATTTTAAGTTCGTTCATTTTAGTTATTAAAAATATGGGGCGTTAACCAGACAGATCCTGTGGTCGCGTTAACCTTTAAAATCTTTGTATAGCAGTTGCAATGGGGCGTCACAACTTACATCTCATATTTACTACCATAGTCGTCAGGTCACAATTGTTTTAGCTAATTAGCTACCAGGGAATATGGCGATTTGTGATGTTCCCTCATTCATAGTTCATACATACATATTTATCATATGTATATTCTGCCTTGTCTGGTACCAAGAGTAATTTTTCAGAGAACAAGGTAGCACTTAACTGAACATGCTCAAGTTCTAAAGAATGTCATAAATGTAACAAAAAATTTCATAAAACCTCATAACCAACAACCTCCGCTTTGTAAGCTTTGATTTCCTCACTCTTGATGAAAGACAATAAAAGATGCCATCTACTTTTGTTCATGGTCATGGTCATGGTCATGGTCATGGTCATTTGCAATTCCATACACATGGTGCTCACTAATTAGTCAACTCTAAAATGAGATGACATCAAAGTAAGTAACGGGCCTCAACTTAGGAATGTTTGCAACTGAAACATCATTTATCTTATTTGTGTAGGTCCTTCCTATTATTTAGGACACGAAAACACCATTATTGGGACAGTGTATATCCTATTGTTGGTGAACTTTAAAATGAACATAATTATTAAATGATCTGAAATAATTTTACCAGTGAGTGTCCGTTTACTAATGTCTTAACTGATGTCCACTTGACATGTTGAGTGCTGCATATTGTAGACCACTGCTTCTACTGCTCTGTTAGTTTTGCTACTTTCTATAATGTTAATGGTCCATCACTCTATCCTCCAGAGTTGGACAATGTGTAGCTGTTAACATCCTTTTCCCCTCTGTGTAGGGTGAGCAATGTCAAGGAAAGCATAGGAGGATGGTAGACCTTCAGAAATTAACAGCAGAAATTAACAAAGATAAAAGTCTGACATCAGAAGTCACGCTGGACCAACAAGATTGTTCTCTGCCTTTAAAGTTACCTCTGGTTAGTAAGCAAGAGGTTGATACCGTTGTCAGTTCAGTAAAACTGGAAGTGCTGGATTCGGAAAGTGATTATGTTAGTAGACTGAAATATGACAATGGGTTGAAGCAAGAAAAACGGTGTTTGGTAACCATGCAGAAGAGTAGTCTGATGGAACTTGAGAATGATGTTGATAAAAAAGATGCGAATTGCCTGCTCAAGAATGGGGTTAAGTTGTCGGAAGGTTTCGTGGATATAAATATATCAGTTGATAACAACAGGGTGCAATATTCCCCCAAGAGGCATTTTTACGAGGGTTCTGATGCGGCTGCCTCGATCACAGGGAAGAAGAGGCCATGGGTAGATAAGATAGACATGGCAGAAGATGCCGTCAGTAAATTTACGAATTTTTCTGGATGTAGTCTGTATACGCTGGAAGCTCAGATGGGTGATGTGAGCTCTAAGTCATGTATTGGTAGTTGTGGTGAAGCTGACAATGAGAAACCGAATGCAATAACTCCGTGGTCATCTGAAGGAGGCTTTTTTCTTGACGATGTTAAGCGTGAAGATGGCTCCTTCCCGTTAGAAGTGGCTTCGTCAGAGAGCGAGGATCGTAATTGCCTACCTGGTGAAGCCCCCAACTTGGAGCTTGCTTTAGGAGTAAAAAAGAAGCAAGCAAGGGAGGGAGCGTTCCGTTTCGACAGAAAAGATGCAGACGAAGTAGCATCATCGATAGAAGAGGACGGAGATGCCAGTGCTTCTCTTTCTCTCTCTCTTGGATTTCCATTTCTAGACAAGGAAAGTATGGCCAGGTCTCCAAGTCCTCCAGCAACTGTGGCATTGAATCAGAGAGTAAATACTTCACTGCTTCTCTTCAGGGGTTCGTCAGGCAAGTAGACGTCTTTCTTCTTTGTGTATAGTAATTATGCCGAATGTCTTCAATTTAAGAGGTCTTGTGTTCATAGCCCTGTAGGATATGTTGATGACTCGCTGCCTTTTATTGGATTTAGTGCATTGTCGAGGCCGTCTCCCCGTGTATGTACAGAAGTAGTAGCTGCTACAGTTCAATACTCAATACGTGCATACCTATCTCAACTTTTTGCTTCAATAATTTGAAAACATTTTCCTTGCAAGACATGGCTATTTTCTCCCGTCTTTTTGTAAGGTTCCGTCAATCATCATACTTCATGGTAGTAGCTTAGTTGGGCAAGAATTTTTTAAAACAAGCAGGCTCTATAATTAATTTTGGGTCCTGATTTTCGGCATACATTTTACTCATTATAGTATACTGTTGACCGTTATACCCCTGTCATTTTCTTCCCCATTGTCCCTCTTTAACTTCCCTCTTAAGTTATTCTCTTTAGTGTCACACACTCCTCATTCTCCTCTAATTTCATCTGCTCACCTTTAAATATGTACTCAAATTATGTACCTCATTAAATCAAATACGTAAATTATATACAAACACATACTACATTGATTGAATATTTTTACCCATCTATTTTATTGATAAACGTACCAGGAGTGGTTGGGTTCCTCAAAACAAATTGGCAAACTTTGTTTGGGTGATTGATCCAATCAAGCTTAAAAAATGGGGTTCCTTTATTCGGCACCTTCATTGCTTTCTTTGCAAAAGTAAGCCCATTATTGTACTCTTTAGCCCCTTGCATTTCATCGCATTGACGAGGAATACAACAAAGCATTCATTCGTGTGACGGACGACGTAAGATACAAAAATAATCTCAAGAAAAAATCAATTTGATTAGTGATAATAAATTAATGAATTAAATACATGCTTTATAGTGGAATAATCTTTCACAATTGAAAAATTTGAAGGAAGCTGGAGGAGGTTAAGGATTGAAGAATAGAGAGGAATGGAGAAGTAAATCTGATATTTTTTAGCAGTAGACAAATGAAAAGTTTGGTGCAAAAAGTACTGGAATTAGTAAAAATTGTACTGCAAAAATAAATTACGTTAATTTTTTTTTTTTTTTTTTTTTTTTTTTACATTTTGAGATACTTCGCTGTCTAATGTATATTCATTTGCAAGGGTTTTCATAACATATTTAACTGTTTAATTTTGATAATTTTTACATATATTTTTATAAATATTAATGTTGAGACTCGTCTCAAAAAATCAAAATATTATAAAAATAAAAATAAAAAACAAGGGGGCACTAGATTTAGCAATGGTGAAGAAATGATTACATGACCCCTTTGTTAAAAGAGAGTAGGGAATGATATTATGATAGTTAATTTTGTAGGGATATTTGTTTCCATTTTTTTGCTTAATAATTTAGAAATGAGTCAAATTAAAAAGATAAAGGGAATAAAAAAACGTAATTCCTTTTTCATTTACAAGTTTTACTTTTTTCCATGTAATGTTTTCTGTAATTTTTCAATATTATGCTCTTCTAAAAACAAAAGAAATTCTCTCTTCATCTCAAACATTAATCAAATCTTCACCAAAATCTAAATTCTAATACCGATTTTGTAATAATTCCAAGTTCATTATCTACACAAATTTTTTTCGTATTAAATTAAGATGTAAGTTAATTAGAGTTAATACAATTAGAGTTTACGAGTATTAGCGTTTATGGGGAAGGGGTGGATGGGCTGACTGAGGAGGAGAGAGAAAGGGGGTGGTGGAGGGGTAGTGCAACTCGGGTGTCGTCGGACTGGAGGTTACACGTGGCCAGGCTATCATCAAGGTATGACATAAATCTGAGTGGTTGCGCCAGGGGATGGGAGTGGCAGCGGGTTGTAGGTGTAACGCCGCCTTCTTATCCGGCCAAGATAATCGAGAGATATCAGCATCTCGATTTCCCGAGACAGTGAAATCGGAATTTCGATTTAGAAACATTTATGTAAATAACATGTTTAGTGATTTACATAACGAATAAATGAATAAATAAATAAATATATACAAGTGATTTCTATACATGACCACTACTACATCTATGTCACTATAAAACGACTAAGCAACTCGACTCCAACTCCATGTCTCGGCCCGTGATCCCGCGCCCTACCAAAGCAAACCTGTACTCAAACTGCTCCCCATATGATTAGAAATATCATATGGAACAATAAAAAACCGCCCCAGAAATAGGTGACAAATAAACAGAGCCAACACACGTCAATTTCGATAATATAAATATTCAAGACACGACACATGTAAATGAATATGCGACGCACTAATAATATGCACAAGACACAATCCACTACAACTCCACAACCATCTCATCGGTATCAGGGACAAACCTACGTTACCAACATCCCGGTGACGGCACCGTAGCATCGCCCACCAAACAGTCGGACCGAAGCACCGTAAAACAGGTACTCGGGACACACTCGTGGTACCAAGTCCGGGCGCTAACCGAACCCCTGCCAGGCGTCGTGACACTACACGAGCCCCTCCTTACTCAAGTCATTAACGTGCACGTCCCTCTTGGAGTGGGAAGCTCGAAGAGGTGACCCAAGCGTAAGGCGTTCTCCCGACCCGTCTTATGTCTCCTCAATGTCCGCCACAATTCCACCATATCCTCCAACACACAATATGTGACACCCCGCTATTTAAGACACCAAATTATAACATATTTTAAAAGATAAGTGGCGGAAATACGGGATTTTTAAAATATTTTTGGAGTCT
>VHZZ01011853.1:27374-51232 GCA_009801015.1 Silene noctiflora | reverse complement strand
AGCTGGGTATCGTAGGCTTAGGCATTTATCCTTGATTGCATCTTGATCTAATATGTTATACTTTACTATGCATGTGTGACCCAAATTCCCTAGACCCTTCTCTATTATATTTGTTAAATCATTCTTACATTTGCTAAAATTATAAACAATCCATTCCTGATAAATTCGTAACAAGTTAATAAAACTACCGTTTCTTTGTGGATTTCGACCCCTTTATACTACATTCATTTGTTGTACCTAGGGTATTTTTGCATAGGTTAGCGACGACCTATCAGTGGGAATGCATTATAACATGAGGATGGTTAGTTGTTGGTACATGTGTCATTGGCATGTTTGAGATTCATATACCATGTGATGATTGCATTTTTGGCATATTGTATTGCATATTGTGATATATGTGATGATTGGTGGATGCGGAGGATGTTGGTGGTGATTGGCGGAGTTGGTGTTGTGTACATGGTGGTTGAGGAGATGTAAGACGTGAGGGGGACCGTCTTACGTTTGGGTCGCCTCTTAGAGCTTCTCACTCTAAGAAGGACGTGCACGTTAATGTCTTGAGTATGGAGGGAGTCGTCTGGTATCACGACGCCTGATAGGGGTCTGGTTAGCGCCTTGGCTCGGTACCACGGACGTGTCCCGGGTACCTATTTTACGGGCTGCGGTCAAGCTATTTAGTGGGCGGTGCTGCGGTGCCGTCACCGGGTTGTTGGTATCGTAGACGTGTTCCTAGTACCGGGGAGGTGGTTATGGAGAGTTGTGTCTTGTGCACTTCATTGATGTGTTGCATAATCATATACTTGTGTCAAGTCCTGAGTATTTTTATTATTGAAACTGACGTGTGTTGGTTGTGTCACTTATGTATAACTATTGTCTGCTTTAATTGGGGTGGCCTGTGATGAAACCTATGATATTTCAGGTCATATGGGGAGCAGTTCGAGTACAGGTTTGGTTTTGGTATCTCGTGGGAGACATGATGAGTTTCGGACATTTGGAGTCGAGTTGCATAGCTAGATGATAGACGACATAGATGGTAGTTGACCAGTATAATGTATAATTCACATTTGTTATTCATTTATTAGTTATGTAATTCATTAAACATGTCATCTATATAAAATGTTACTCAATTGTAGTTCCGATTCACTGCCTCGAGAAACCGAGATGGTGACATCTCCCGATTACCTTGGCCGAGTAAGAAAGGAGTGCTACATGTTGTGTCGTATATTGAGTATTGAGCTATTATGACAGGTGAATGTATTTGGTGACAATGAGATTGTTTGGGTTGGAGTATATTAAAAGTGTACAGAATGTATTGGTTGATTATTATTTTATTATTACTATCGTATTACGGTTGTTTAAGGTTTCCTACTCAACTAACATTAGTTGACGTGGTAATTTCTTTTGCCTATCTTGAAACCACATGTGATGATCCGTATGATGTTTTCTTATCATATTGAGGAGCAGAGTGACTTGCAGGTTAGTTGATGGTTGCTTGGGATGCGTGAAGGGGATGGACGTTTCACGTGCAAGGTCTAGGCGTCAATTACCGTAGATGTTCACGAATTTTAGTTTGAGAATAAACATTAGTTACAGTTACTTTTTAACGGAGTTAAATATTTATTATTCGTCTAAAAGACAGTTATCTCTTGTAATAGACTTAATCATTTATTTGTCTTAATAAAAGTATTTCGGTTGTTGTCTTATGATATGTACTACCTCGAGAAACCGAGATGGTAACAACCCTATTTATTTGGGAAACTCTAGTTAAGGCTCCTTAACAAATGGGGGTGTTACAGTGTAGTCGATCGACAACCCTGAAATTGGTCGATCGAAGCAAGGAAAAGGAATAAGACAACTTAAGTTTTAGTAGAGTCGATCGACTAGTCTACTCAGTCGATCGAAGCAAGGAATAAGACGACTCAAGCTTGCCTACGAACTATCGTACTCCAACTTCCTCCAAAAGTGCACGTACTTACGCTAAACCATAAGTGCTAACATCTGTTGTGTCGGGTTTTTCCCATCTCTACCCTCGGTCCTTACTTTCTGACCCCGGTTGTAAATTTGTCGCCTTGTGGGCTGCGGTTTATCTGGATTCCACTGATGTAATCCCGCCATCTCTAACTTGGGCATTGATATACTCCCGCTCATCACCATCAAGCTTAGCGTAACATCTATCGCCATCGTTATACTTCACGAAAGCATGATTATGTACTCTCATGTAAGTAACCATTTAGGAGGCTCAACTTGTATTTCAACAATCTTCAACTTAAATTGACAAATACACCAGCAGAACGATGTGTTATCCCTCATTAACATGTCCTCATCCATATTTAGGGGACGCCTTTCACCTCTATGACATACATAATAATTCGAACAATGAGACGTGTTACGACCCGATTCTTGTTGCTCAATCTTTTCAATCCAACTCTGAGTCCAAGTGCGGTCTTCAATGCTCAATTAAACTCTTTTTTACTTGAAATGAATTTTCTGTCAGTAATAAATGCTCATGCTCTGAGTAATCGACACCGTCGTCCCCGAGATCCTCGACGTAAAACTATACACAAAATTCGAAAAATAAACGGAACACACTAATTAAATTAAAAAAAATAATAACAAAAATAGGCTTGAACGTGTCCTATTTACGTCCAAAACTAGTCCTGGCACCGAACAACAGTACCCATTTGAAATTGCATCCCATCTTATTCCATGGCTTTGTAAAAAATGCGACTTTCTTGAAAATATATGGTTTTTGATAAGAATATTTGTTAGAATTTTGAAACTCCAGTTCGTGGAAAACACCCAAAATATTATGGACTTCATGGCGAAGCGAAGCAGGTCCATTTGCATGTGGCCTTGAAAGTTGAAACACAGCCACGCAGGGTAAATGTAAATGCTACCTCTAATCCATTAAAATTCATGCGGCGATGGTTGCCCATGTCGAGTAGTTGGAACGATTTACTCATGCACTGTAAAACTAATGAATTACATTTGTACCCTCTTTAAAACAAATCACTACATACATCTATTACTCCTAATTTTGATTAAAAAGAAAGCAGATAGAACCATCTTGTATTTGTAAAGTGGACACTCTCTCGTCCATCAAAGAAAGCAGATAGAACCATCTTGTATTTGTAAAGTGGACACTCTCTCGTCCTTGATGGGTGCGACCCATGCTCATATACGAATCTAGCAAACTTCCTCTAATTGCTCTATATTCCATAATCACCCCCACAAAACATTCCAATATAGTACTCCGTACATTTCAACCCCAAAATTAAAAATCGTTAATCCTAAATTGATTGGCATGCAAATGACGACAAGTGACAGGCAATTGGTTGAAAAATAGAAGAGTAATGTTAAATCTGATTATCATATTTGTAAAAATCTTGTCTGGGTTGAATAGAGATGAAGCTTAAGAAAGAAGCCAAAAATTGGATGGGTTACTAATTTGGAAGATAACTCGGAAAGATAGGTAAAGGAAGGAGTTGCTTTTGCATCTTATCTCAAGTCTAAACACAAGGAACCGAGGCACGCTTGCACGTTCAGATAAGAATCTGATGCCTTACCTTGATAGCTCCCTTTTAAAGTACCACTAATTTATTATTAGTTAATTAAGGTTTAACTTGCAATGGAGTCTAAGGATTAAAATTTAGATGAAATTTGTCAAGTTTTTAAGTTCAACTTTAACCAACCGCAATCTTGTAGGGGTAAAATTGTTTTGTGTTATGTCTTTCTAGATTTTGAGCTTGTCAGTTGTCACCCTCTAAAAAGGGTGGCTAACCTGGTATACGTGGTTTCCAAACTACCTCATATATTCGGGGGTTTACCCATAGAATTAATGAAATTGAGAATGGATAACAAAATCAACCCTCTATATGGGTCATCATATTATTTGTCTTAATATATATTCGTAATAATCAAATATATGACTTGTTGGAGAAGTTATTGTCTTAATATATATTCGTAATATTTAAACAAATATTTAAAGGTTTATATCCATTATGTTGTTTTCAGTACACTAAAAGAGATTGTCCCAATTTCAATAGAGGGTATTCCATAAGACCTTATCAACAAAAAAATATCGACAAGTTTTATCCATAATAAAATTAATGACTTACTTATAATTGATCGAAGGCCACTCAATTCATTATAGTAAGTTCTTTGTTGTGTCTAAATTAATACCCTAAAAACATTATTAAAAAAAAAAAGTAAATAAATAATTAAGATGGACCGATGGAGGAATATCAAACTAACTCATATGTTTGATCTACTTAGCAATTTTTTTTTTTTTTTTTTTTTTTAAATCACATAACACCCGAATCTAGTTATTAGAATTTTAAAATTTATCAAAACTTTTTATATTAATGTAATACTAATATAGACCTCGTGCAATAGATGCACAATATATATAGGGTTTTTGATTTCAAGTATATTATTTATAGATTTGAATTTGATAACTCATTAAATTATTCATAGTTCTCATTATTGCATTTTGTATTTAATGGAAAAAAAAATTGAAGTTGAAAAAGACCAAAAAAAATTGAGTAAATAATGTAAAGTGTATATTTTAACAAACCTAATTATTTCAATATGTAAAATTTCTCAAAATTTTTGCTAAGCTAATAATAACAACTTACGATTTTGTTATATACGGTCAATTAGAGGTGCGTCAAGTCATTATCTAATCATAACACCATTGAAAGATTTAATAATTTGTACTATAAATTAATATTATGCACATGATCGACCGAATCCTAGAATCGACAGTGCCGTTATTGACGATATTTATACCCCGTACAATAACTCCCAAGTCCCAACCCATGACCCATGTAGAGAGAAAGCCCCACAATGTAGAAGACACATGGTATGCAGCAAAATAAGGTGCGATGAAATAGGAAAAAACAAGGAGGGAAGAATAATAAAGAAGCCCCTGTCCGTGATCTGGAGATAAAGACCCACCCGAGGCCGAGGCTGGTCTTTTTTTTTTTTTTTCCAATTTACAAAACCAATTTAATCAATTGACAATTTGACAGGGTCACATTCAAAGCCAAACACCCAAATAACCAAATTAACCAACCCCACCTTCCCACACTGTCTCACACTGTACTCTTCCACCTTCTCAACTCCATTCCCAATTTAAGTGTGTGTCTTTCTTTCACTTAATTAAACTCTCTAAATATTTGTCACATTCTTATCATTATGGGCATTTATTCAGCAGCCACCATTTTCATTGTCTCTATCTTTCTTCAAATGCAGCTTTCCTTTTCATTAGCTATGTCTGCAGGTATTACTGCTCTTCTTCTTTTCTTCTTTTTTACTGTTTTTGGGTTGTTCTCACTCTTTGGTCTTTTGGGTTTTACTGTTTTCTACATTCTACTGTGTAAATCTTATGTGGCTAGTTTTGTACAGGTTGTATTAGTGTACTTCTATTAGATTGATGAATTCTATGTTTGTTGGACTTATGGAGCATTTTACTATTTGGGTTTGTGGTATTTGAAAGCTAATTACTCTTTCCGTCTCAATCATTTGTTTACCTTTTGTCTACACTGTAAGCGGTATTTTAGTCAAAGGTGAACAAATGATTGAGACGGAGGAAGTAGTTGTCTAAGATAGAAATTTATGACTAACCAAATTTACTGGTTTGTACATTGTACTGTGTAAATCTTATGTGGCCACTTTTGTTCAGCTTGTATTCCTGTATTAGATTGAACTTCGAAGAACTCTCAAGTTTGTTGGACTTTTGGTGCATTTTGACTATTTGAAAGTTAATTACTATTTCCGTCTTTGTCATTTGTTTACCTTTTAGATTCATTGTAAGGGGTATTTTAATAAAGGTAAATAAATAATGAGACGGAGGGAGTAGATATCTAAGATAGAAATTTGTGATTAAGCGACTCAGTGGTGTTGTTTTTGTTCAGTGTTTTGATTTGATTGCATTTTGTTGTTAAAGGTTGAGCGGTATTGTATGAATTATGCAATGTATTTTGTTTTTATGTTTGACTGAATTTTGCATAGTTAAGAAAGACCCAACTGAGAAGTCTTATCCTTTTAAAGTTTCAGCTTCCACTAACACATTGTGTGTTGCTCAAATATGTCTTTCCCAATCTGGGTTTGGAGCTTTGATTGTGCAATAAGTCTCTCTTGTGACCTCTCACAACCTCTCTCTCACTTGCTCTCCCACTTGCAGTTTGTGTGTCCGTCACAAATGAGAATTTGTGTTGATTGTGTATGATGAGATTACGAGTATTTCATTGTTCTTTCGGAGTCAAACAATTGTTGCTTTCATTTTAAGTCACATTTTTTGGATAATAATCACATAGCTGATACTTGAGGTGTTTTGAAAATCATCTCATTGCATGTTTGTTAGCTTGATGAAGTTTTCTTGGTTATCAGGAAAGTATGGTAAAACAATTACTCCCTCTGTCTCGGTCAATTGTTGTTCTTTGGTTTTGGCACAAAGACCAAGGAAAGAGGAGGGGGTCAATTACTAAATGACAAGTGGACCAAATTGAGTGTGAATAATCAAATTGCTCATCAAGTTCATTCTTAAAATAGAAAGGACAACAATTGACTAAGACACCCAAAAATGGAATACGACAACAAATGACCAGGACAGAGGGACTAGAATTTATGATTTTTTTTATTTTCGTCTAATGTTATTGGTAAGATGCATTTGTGTCTACAAAATACGGGGAATATTGCAGTGGTGTAGGAACAACATTGGCCTGCTAATTCTTCTGCAAGTGCAACCTCTAGTATTTCGTTTAACCAGCTTTGCTAGGGGGATGGGAAAACATTATCTACTGTGGTTTTGCATGTTACATCAAATTTTTCATTGTTACTTTTTTAAAGGAAGGATCGAATTTTTACTTTGTTCAAAAGACGACATAAAGTCATACAATACAATATCTGTGATAACCTCTATCCTATCATCCACCCAGACTGTCATTGAGCAACCCAATGGGGTAAGATTTGTGAACTGGAGCATGGCTTGATTACCTTTTCTCCTGACAAAACTAAACCCAACCACATTAAATTTGCTAGCTAAACAATAAATCAATCTACCTATGTTATCAATTGCATTGCTGTTTTTCATAATTTGGCTTAAATGAGCTCACTTTTCCACTGAAGGATGCCCCTTGGATTTACATGGTACCAACTTTACTCTTGTGGCTACCATGTGCTCAAATCCTGCTGCTCGTGGAAAATGCTGCCGCTACATCAATGCATATGTCGCACTTTCTATTGCTCGTTATTCCAATGCAACAAGCAACCTTGGTGTAAGTTCAGATCTTTCTGAGGCCTGCCTCACTTCAATGTCACAAACCTTAGAACTCTATGGAATGCCGGCAAATGCAACCGTCTTTTGTGGATTCGGGACCAAAATTCCAATAAACTATGAATGCAAAGGTAGAACAAGTGTAGCACAAATGCTGCAATCTCCAGGCTTCGGTGATGTAGCTGAAAATTGCCAAGTTTCACTTTCAGAGGGAACTGGGTGTAGGAAGTGTATAAATTCTAGCCTTATGTATCTTCGTCAAACAATAGTAGCACAAGACAATATTACACTTATCACTTGTAGAGATGCTATATTTGTCACCCTTGCCAGTCAATCTGACAATACATCAGCTGTTCGTTTTGCCAGCTGTTTCCTTGGTGTTCCGCGGCTCCGTTCTGGAGGTATGTATTACTTCCTCTGTCTCGCCCATTTCTTTATGTATTCCTTTTTTGTCCTTTTGAGCCATTTATTTATGTTTCCTATTTACTGAAGTATTTGAGTTACAATGTTTGTTTTATCCCCCCCATTGGATCCAAGTTGTACACTTGTATCCTTGTGATAGATAGATCCCACCATTATTACACGCTAAACTACTTACAACTTACCCTGCCTGTATGTGCCTCCAAATTAACCGATCCAAAGCACCCGTCAACAAATGGACGAGACAGTAGGAATATTACATATTAGCGTCTCTCATGACTTAAATTCTTAAAACCATAAATTTCGGTATCGTGTGTGAGACCAAAAGCCTTACATGTTTAATACGATCAAAGTAGCCTAGTAAAGAAACAGGACCTTAAGGTTTATATATTCTGCAAGTTTATATGAAGTATTATTATTCCAGCAGACATAAACCTTCACTTGTTGACCGGACCTAGGCTACTCCGAATCGGCTTCAAATGTCGGACACGATACAATGTTTGGAGTGTCGGATATGGTTATTTTCTGCTTAGTTTTCAATTTTTTGGTCTACGTTGAAGTGAACACTTCGACACACAACCAAAGTGAAGTGTTGGAGTAACACAGGTCCTGACTATTATCTCTTTTAATAAGAAGATCTTTTAAAATCTGATTTAGCTCGTGCCATTAACTGTAGATCATATTTGGCTATAACTACGTATGTTATAAGGACAGTGTTGAACTGGAAAACTTGCGTTGAAACTTCATTATGTGACATATAGTATGACACTTACATGCACTGATGTGTAAATTATAGACGGCTTACTTTTCTGAGTTTCTGATTGTTGCCCTGTTGTCTCGTCATGCAAGTTTCCGGACCACCATCATCTTCATTGCCTCCAGTGGGGTCTCCAAGTCCAGTGCTATCTAGCCCAATTGAGCCGTCATTGGGCATATCAAGCCCATCTCACCTTGACAATCACCATGCCAATCAGCTTTCAGCTATAACCAGTGTTGGAATAGGTGTCACAGTAATTTCATTTGCCCTACTTTTGGTCTTGGTTCTTCTGATCCGTCGAAAAAGCAGGGAGCTAGGTGACCCCGAGAGCGGCTTTACGACTTTTAAAGTTCCTTGTCGACCTGGGCGAAAGATGCACGATGGTACGCTAAAACATTCAAATGATTTCTACTTATTTGTCATTTGCTCCGTCTCTCTTTCTATTTTCCCTCTTTTAATGCTGTTACTCCCTGTCTGTCTATCAATTTTAATCTGTTTTTACTTCATAATTCCGCAGACAGATACTTTGGATCGTCCGATACTACCCCTTCCCACTTATATTGTCCCCATTTTAATTTGGTGTCGATCGACTTCACTTTGACCATTACTTTCTCCATATATGTGGAATCGCAATATGTATTTATCACATTTGATTTATCGAAACTAACTATCTTTACAACATTATTTTAAAAAGATGTAAATATTGTTTGTAATAAAAAAAATGGGTCAAAGATGAGATCATTTGACTATCAAAGTCAGATTGGGACTAAAATTATATTTGCTTGTGTGTGTAACACACATCAACATCAACATCAACCCAGTGTCTCAATGTTTTAAGCCTGTGGCAGAAAAAAAGGGACTGTATGAATTTCAGCGTTACCCTTTGTGTTGAAAACGGAAAGAGGCTGTTTTTGGATGATTCACTATGAAAATTGCGTCCTAAAATGCATCACCATTTTGCTTTATTTAATCGTATTCCAAGGCCAGGGAGTACCGAGCCTTTCCCCCTATTGGAAACAGAAACAGTTGTAATAACTCAAAAGAGATTTACATTGCTAAACGTTTTCAGGGAATGCATCAATGTTCAAGGAATTTAGCTACAAGGAGACGAGGAAGGCAACTAATAATTTCACTACAAATATCGGACAAGGTGGATCTGGTACCGTGTACAAAGCTGAGTTTAGTGATGCTCTAATTGTTGCAGTGAAGCATATGAACAAAGTATCAGAGCAAGCTGAGGACGAGTTTTGTAGGGAGATTGAGCTTTTAGCTAAATTACATCATCGTCATCTCGTTGCTCTTAAAGGTTTCTGCATTCAGAAGCAAGACAGGTAGTCACAATTGAATACACAGGTGTTGTGCAGTTGTGCATGCATTTCTACGCAAATATACTTATTACACATATTTTTGTTTTTAGGTTTCTGGTGTATGAATATATGGCAAATGGAAGTTTGAAGGATCATCTCCACAGTAAGTTTGTGTAATGCTTACATTCTCTCTCTCAAGACACAAATGCTTATGTATGGTGGTTTTACATACATGTTACTGTAAAATTTGCTTGTTATCTTGCCCAAATTAGTTACCAAATGTTTTTTGTAGGGATATTTGGGTAAATAACATGCGGTTCTACAATATCTTATTATCCTCTAATAATTATCCCACATGATACTGTGAAACCCACCTTACACGAGACTTTTTGCCACGGCTTGAGGAAAACTTTTCTTAACTTTTCACAACAAACTCGTTGCCAATTGATTCTATTTGTTTTGTGAATTCAGCCCCAGGCAAGCCGTCACTCTGCTGGCAGACAAGGATCCAAATTGCTATTGATGTCGCCAATGCTCTGGTAATCTCAGCCGACTTGGGTTGTCAAACAGATTTTGTTTTAACAATAGTTGACCTGTTGGTGCTTACATTTTTGAGCTCTTCCGTGTAGGAGTACCTACACTTTTATTGCGACCCTCCACTTTGCCATAGAGATATCAAGTCCAGCAACATTTTACTGGATGAGAATTTTGTAGCAAAGGTAATACTTGTGTTGTTGACTCAAATATCATTTATGTTCATATTTAGCTAAGCGTGTTCCATACAGCAATAGCAACATTGCCCTTGTACCCCAATGGGATAAGGGAGGTCCGATGTGCCATACGTCTCTGTTAAAAACACTCAACACTTAAGAGAGATGACCCGTAATGAAAATCGTGACATGAAATCCATGGACACACGGCTATTTCATCATACAAGTAGCCCTATTGAAAATGGAAAAATTGTTCCATGCGAGCTGAATGATGCATGCTACCCCATATTTTTTTAAATCTCTTGTCTGTTGCCTTATGTTCATCTAGCAAACTCTATTCAGAACTCAAAACTTGGTGATAGTAGGTGGTTGTAGCTTATAATCATCATCATTTCCCCAAATACCACACAATAAGAAAATAGATAAACATGCTATGCCACTTCCAAATAGTCGCGTTTTCCTAATCTTTCTTCGGGATTATGTGTATAATGACATAGGCAACTAATGATATGTGTATTGTTTCCAAGACATTTTTATGCTGATTTGGTTCTTGGATTTCAAATTACCTCTAGGTTGCAGATTTTGGCCTTGCTTATGCTTCAAAAGATGGTTCTATTTGCTTTGAGCCAATAAATACTGAAGTTCGAGGAACTCCAGGTTGGAAGAACAAAATTTATTGGTTTAAACATACAGTAATTTTTTACTACATCCACCCCAAATTTACCCCATTTGACTTTGGTGGTCAACTGATGCCAACTTTGACCACTAATTTCTTCAATATCAGTTGAAAGACAATATAAAGCTCGCCATTATTTAGTTGGCAAAGTCAAATAGGAGGGCAATGGGGATGATAAAAACGGGATGATACGAAGGTTTTTTTTATTCAGACAAATCTGACGCTACAAGTTTTCAGGTTATGTGGACCCGGAGTATGTAATCACTCGCGAGCTGACAGAGAAGAGTGATGTTTACAGCTACGGCGTTGTTCTACTGGAGCTAGTGACAGGAAGGCAAGCTATTCAAGATAACCGAAATCTGGTAGAGTGGGCCCAAGTATTTCTATCCTCGGAAACAAAACTCTCACAACTCACAGACCCGACTCTAGGAGATACATTTGATTACGATCAATTACAAACAGTTGTTACTATCGTAAAATGGTGTACGCAACCAGAAGGTCGAGCTAGACCTTCAATTAAACAAGTACTAAGGCTGCTCTACGAGAGTTCTGACCCATTACATAGCGGGTTTATCCATGATATGCAAGACGAAGAGTATGAAGAGAGTCAGGGTACAGGAAGACCAAGCAAAGGGAAGAGGAATGACGTGGCTTTTCATAGTGGGGAAGGGAGGTATCTTGCATCTTCTTCTAGCACAAATAAATCTTTTTGTAGTAGAAACTTTTTACTTGAAAATGGGTCTCCGCAGTCTCCCCGCACATAATATACTGTGACTTTGAAAGTACATTACCACTTTACCAGTGCAACACAAACAAGAGTTCTCGTTGTCGTCCTGGAGATGATGTCAATCGAAAAGCTCACTGGACGACATATTCATTGCCCTCATCAGCCGGTCTCTAAGGTCAGCTGTAAAGTTATGCAGAAATTTTGAAATTTTTTATTGTATTGAGGAAATTCATTTATTAGATTCTTTTGTTCATGAAAACACTGTGCCTGGGGGCTCAGTGGTTCTCTTTTCTCTTGGAATTGTAATTTATTTTTCCAATTTAGTTGAACTGTTTTTCCGTTTGTGACTCATTCGTCGGATCATCGCAATTTGTAGCCTTAGTGTAATTTTAGTGATATATATATTTGAGCAA
This sequence comes from Silene noctiflora, assembly GCA_009801015.1. NCBI lineage: Eukaryota > Viridiplantae > Streptophyta > Magnoliopsida > Caryophyllales > Caryophyllaceae > Silene > Silene noctiflora. Next base: position 38,946 of record VHZZ01011853.1, on the reverse strand, counting down.
AAACTAACCTGTTGGAACACTCTTATGGCAAAGCTGGCCACTGTAGGTCTGTAACAATGTAACTACTATTATTTTGAGGTTAAAAATGTTGGAATGCTTCTCTTTTCTCAGCTTTCCTACTGGCTATCATGCATCAGGCATATATCATGTGTAAAGCTGGCTAAAGCCGAGTCGGGCTAAAACATGACCCCTTGGAACCCTGAAAACTTGGTGAACCGAAACTGACCCAACACAACCCAAGGTTAACCGAAACCACCAATTTTGTCCCAACTTGACCCGAACCAAAACCGACTTGAGATAACGCGTGACCTAACAAACTTGTGAAGGAAATCTGGCAAAGATAAAGTCGTTGCTTCAAGTAACACTTTACTTTTTACTCATATTTTACGTCAATAAGTCTACTGTAGGGAAAAGCCACTAGACTTAACCCTTTAAAATTTCTCAAATACTCCCTTCTAGTTGCTCATTTCTTCCCTCTTTCCTTTTTCATGGTAGTCGAATTTCTTCCCTATTTCCTTTTTTGGAAAGGTTTATGTGGTCCAAATTCATTTGCATGCAGGGTAGAGTGTTTTGTGTGGTCTAAAATTATTTCCTTATTTTTTTGTGCAAAATGGAAGGGGAAGAAATGAGCGACTAGGAGGGAGTATATCTTTGTTTAATTATGTGTAAAAAATCAAAACTCCTACTTGAAATAGCGAATTTATTCCAAATCTCATGCAGACTCATTTTCTGTAAGGAGTTATTTACAAATAACTTTACTCGGTGTTCAGTTTATTTAAGACTCATCCTATAAGTTCATTGGGCATGCCTAAGCAATTCCTCCACTTCAGCCTTATTTCTTTGTATCTTAGAGATGCCCGCGTACCGTGCCCAGAAAGGTGCCGTGGGCCCGTGTCGTGTCTGGGCTAAACAAAGTCTTCTTTCTCAAACTCCAATCCAGACAGCGTGAATAACGTGTGGTATCATAAAGCGCCGTGTCAATATTGTGTCTACTAAAATGGGGAATAGACCAAACTAGGACGTGTCAGCCGAATTACCTCCGTGCCCACTTCCATCAAGTAAGGCACCGGCAGGCTGGTCTGTTTTGATGAGGCATTGAGGCCTACCGTCCAAATACCCCCTTGCTGCTACCATCAAACGAGAATGATTATGATTAATCTTGCTCAACAATCTCTCCTTATTCAATTTCCTTATCAATAACTTGAGTTCTCACGTCTGATCTACAGACTACACTTCACCTTTCCGCCTTAAATGAGAATTTGCCTTCTTCTTCTTCTTCACTTTCTTTAATTCTTCTATTATCGTTTATTCTTTTCTATACGGACAAGTCACAACATACTAACACAGGTATTCCTTTCTTTTTAAATTTACTGCACTTGCTTAATTCATCCTTTCTACTTTTTTTTTTTTATCAGTATTTGATTTGTATCCAAACTGCTTTATTATTCTGGGTTTATTGGTTTTCCTGCATTCATCCAAGTTATTATTATTTGTGCTCACTCAATTTGATTCTTTTTCTGGGTTTCATTGATAATTAATGAGTAGCTTGAAGTTTAATCATTAGTCATAACATTAGTGATATAGGTCACAATTGTCACTTACTAACTTTGCCCCAATCGTTTGTTTACGTTTGATTAAATCATTAAAATACCGGTAGTTAAAAAGCGAACAAATGATTGGAATTGTGGGAGTACTGATCATGGTGGTGTGCATGATCCCCTTATTTAGATCAGATCAGATAGTTTTAGTTTAACTGATGATGAATTTGCCTTTTTTTTTAAAGTTATTGTTTCTCCTCAAACAAGTCCAAACTTTTATATATTCAAGTTTACCAGTTTAGAACCAGAACCAGGCCTGGAACATTTCTGTGGTGCTAACTTGTCAAATGTGGCTCATATAATACGGATTATTCGTGAAGCTTCCTATGATCATTTTTCGTAGCTCATTCTGTTTACTTTTCACCCTAGATGACGGCACTTACTGATAAATCATTCAAACTGATAAGGTTCCATATTTTTTCGAAGTTTTGGGTCAAATTGAGAACTTGTTGGCAAACTTTTGATGCAAGGTTAAGGTCGTATTATGGAGTCAATGAGTTGGTGTTGAACTGTTGATAAGTCTAACTCATTGTGGCACGGTTGGCATGGGTGATTTGTGATAGTGTGAAAGGCAGAACTTAATGACTATAATTCACTTAATCTATGGTTTACCTTCTTGATCAAGGTCTGTCACCTTGATAAAAACGAAAGCTATCACTTATTCCCGATGATTTGCCCAATGCACATCAAAAGTAGTGGTACCGAGGTTCTACTATTATACAAAAAAAATGGCAAATCACCGTTGAAACTTAACTCTCTCAGCTCATCAAATTACCATTTAATGAGCAAAAATGAGTCTTGATGTAGGTCAAGGTGGCCCTATGGTGTAGATAAGTTGGTGTGATAATTTCCGATTCATTATGGCAAATGGTCTCAGGAAAACAAATCTAAAGGCTATGATTCATACCTAGAATGACTTTCGAGCATAATTCACACCTAGAATGGTTTAGAGGAGTGGCGTCGGTAGTGGTGGTGGGATGTGGTGCTGCAGTCAGTTCTAGTGGTAGTGGAAAGAAATGAAGAGGAGAAAGAGAATGAGAAAAATGATGAAACAAACAACCTTTTCCTAAAAAACCCTAACCAAACGCCTCCTAAGTGTAATAACATGGTTTTGCCAGTTCTTTAGCTATCATTTCCCTTAAAACAGCTTGAACTCTCGGTACTGAAGTTTACCAGTTGAGAACAAGGTATAAATACACGTGTGTTTTGTTAGCGAGGTCATTAGCTGGGAAATAAACCCCGTCACTCTCTTATGTTATTAGAGTATCCGCTGCTTCTATATGTTGTTCTTTGTTTAACTTGCCTGTTGCATACTTAATCATGTGTAGGAGTTAGTTCAGGAAAGGGCCTCTATACCACTCAAAATTATATGGCCAAAAGTACATAGTTCAGGGCATTCATTCCTGATTGTACACCATGATAGTGATTAGGTGCTGTGTCGAAGAGCAGATCGGATCCCTGATAATGCCAACGGTTGCATTGTTGCGCACGCTGCCTTGCATCCCTAGCAGGTGTTTTTGTGTTTCTATTTCTTTGTGGTTATACTGTTTTGAGCTAGTGTAGGTTTTTGGGGTGGATACAAGTGTAACACTAATCTGGTAGATTTTAGAGCTAGTGAAGTCATGAAGTTGGTACTCATGACCACGGTCTAAACTGTGTTAGCATCAAAACTGCCCTCGCCCTTTGTGATTCCCTTTACAAAAAAAAAAAAAAACATTATTCCATTGTCCAATGGGCTCCTGAAAATGACGGTGTAAGGAGGGTGTTGAATGTATGTAGACAGCATTACCGCTGTTTTAATATACAAACTATAAAGAAACTTTCAAAATTACTTATAATGAAAATTGCTGTGAGAATTGCATCAAATCATTGATTTTGTATTTCACATTGAAAAGAAGCATAGCCATTTTGTACGTCATTTTGCTTTATTCCATAATAATATAAAACTAAAGTTTAGTGAGTTCCATATCTCTGTTGAATGGTAGACTAAATCCTAGAATGCCGAACAAATTGCAGGATTAGTCAAAATAAATGGATATACGTCAGAAGTGGTACTTCCTGCCGATGTATAAAAAGATTGAACTTTGCTGGACAAACTGTCAGTCTTCCAAAACCCATTTTTTCGACAGCGTCCAATGCCATTCCTAATTCAAATGACGGCTTGCCAGTGGCTTTAGCAACTGATGAAAGCTCTAGCATAAACCATTCTCCCACTCTTGAAACTCAACCTTTGTTCAGTAACTGGTCTCCCCCTAGGCCCCTGTGGAGGGGATTATCCGTCTTCATACTTGCGGGGCAAGTAATCTTCCGAACTCTTAAGGGAAAAGTTCACTGGAAGAACACTCTCCAGCAATTAGAAAGAGTCGGGCCGAAATCAGTCGGAGTCTGCCTGCTGACATCAGCGTTTGTCGGCATGGCCTTTACTATCCAATTTGTTCGGGAATTCACAAGACTAGGGCTAAACCGATCGGTTGGGGGAGTATTAGCTCTAGCCTTCTCTCGGGAATTGAGCCCCGTTGTGACATCAATTGTGGTGGCAGGGCGCATGGGAAGTGCATTCGCTGCAGAATTAGCAACCATGCAGGTGTCTGAGCAAACCGACACTTTAAGGGTTCTCGGGTCTAATCCGGTTGACTATCTTGTTACACCGAGGGTACTTGCTTCTTGCATTGCCTTGCCATTTTTAACCCTGATGTGTTTCATAGTGGGCATGGCGTCTAGCGCTTTTTTGGCTGACAGTGTTTATGGAGTTAACGTTAACATAATTCTGAACTCGGCCCGAAGAGCTCTTAAGCCCTGGGATATAATCAGTGCCATGATCAAGTCTCAGGTGTTCGGAGGCATAATCGCTGTTGTGAGTTGTGCTTGGGGCGTGACGACCATGGGTGGTGCTAAAGGTGTTGGTGAATCCACAACGTCAGCTGTTGTTTTATCTCTTGTCGGTATTTTCATAGCTGATTTTGCACTTTCTTGTCTATTTTTCCAAGGCGCTGGAGACTCGCTTAAAAGTTGTGTATGAACTCATTTATCAGCTTGTAACATTGCAGTTTACCTTAGGTTTTAGTCAATTTTTAAACCATATTCTAAATCATTGGAGGTACAAATATAAATGTATACTTTGATTTCAGCATTCCTTTTAAACTGCACGCGATGAATGCATTCCTTTCAAATGGTTTTACTACTGAAATTAGAAAACTATCCAATTTGTATGTCTGTAGTTTATGCATGGTACTGTCAAGTACACTCTGGAGTCGTGTCATGGATCAATCCCGTTTTTCTTCTCTCATTTGAATTTGATGATAAACGACTTAAACGGTAAACATTGACCATTAATCTCATCAAATATATGTGGTTACTCGAATAATAAAAACCTAGATACCCGTTACAAATTTAAAAATATCGAAAATTGATAAAGCAAGATCTTGAATCAGTTATATTGCGACATCATGAGCTACATGTATTTTTAGTACAACTGAACAATTGAGATCAATTAAGGAGCAATTGAGATTACCTCGCAAATGTGAGCAATCAAAGACTTGAGACCAGAGATTTGTGATCATGTTATTAATAACTTGACAAGTTACTGTTTGTTATTCTTGAACAGTTAATTATTTTGATTGCCCAAAAACTTGTTTAGATTTTTAAAACGATTCTCTTTACCGCTTGTTGGTATACCTCAAATCTGTTTATCAAATCGATAAATATGAAAATAAAGCAAGGATCCGACCAATATAAATGTGATCATGGAGGAGAGTTTGTGCTGTTCTAGTAAAGCCAAAGCTACCGCTCCTATTGTCAATTCGTTTCAGCACGAACCTTTTTTATTTATGAAATGGACATTCTCTCGTATTTATGAGGGTGACCGGAGCAATATAACTACTCAAAAAAAGCATGATTCGTGCATCTGTAACCTTACGTTGATAGACACATATTTTAAGGTACATCCTAAACACCATAGAAAGACTTCATCCATAGCATGTTTCACCTACCCTTTAACTTCCTACCACCAACAACGTTAAACTAACCGGAAAGCTCATTATATATAGACTATATCATATAGGCTGAAAAAGGCACATACCAAAGCGTAAATATGGACCAAAAGGTCGAATACAAAGGCAAGGTCTGTGTAACAGGGGCTTCTGGGTATCTGGCTTCTTGGATAGTCAAGCGCCTTCTCTTGTCCGGCTATTTTGTCATTGGGACCGTCCGCAATCCAGGTGCGTTTCTTTTATTTCATACCCTTCAAATTTCCAACTACCAGACAGACGAGTCGTTCATGTCGAGTTTGAGTTTCCCGTGTGTATTGTACTCTTAAGATGTCAAACAAATCTTAGCATAGTAATTAAGATGGTTAGACGAAGGTACTATGGACGATAAGTCGCGGATTCGAATCCCATACTGTCTGTCTGTCTGTCTCATGTTGTACGGTTTGAGGATGATAAGTCTAAAATAATGATTTCTCCAAAGTCAACATTATGACGAGTGCTAGTGTTATCTCAATTATGTCAGATTTGTAAACTAACTAAAAAAGTGTGTCAACTGTATGATGTAATAGGAGATGACAAGAAAATGGAGCATCTATGGAAGCTTGAAGGCGCAAAAGAACGGCTGAAATTAGTAAAAGCTGATCTAATGGAAGAAGGGAGTTTTGATGAAGCAATCTTGGGTTGTCAAGGTGTCTTCCACATTGCTTCTCCTGTAGTTACTGTTTTGCACGATGCCAAGGTACGACAAAGGTTCTATATTCTTCGCTAATCGAAAATTGAGGGTGTTTAACGAACTCGTCAATATAAGACGGATTGACGATAACTCATTGTCAGATCGATAAATGTTCAACGATAATAAACTTTTCGTCAGACAACTTATACGAGTTCAGAAATGTGTTATATGAAGAGAACCAAACATATTGTTTACTTGTAAATAATTTGTAACAATTTGTTAATCAGACTGAAATACTAGAACCAGCTGTGAAGGGAACATTGAATGTGCTTCGATCATGCAAGAGAAACCCATCGCTAAGACGTGTAGTTCTCACGTCGTCTTCATCAGCAGTTCGAATCAGAGAAAATATAGACCCTTGTGTTCCTCTTGATGAATCAGTTTGGAGTTCCATGGAGCTTTGTGAAAAATTCCAGGTACTGAGGATCACATTTGTATAAACTTCTGAAACTCAATCCTTGTAGCTTAGGGTACTTAATTATATGATCATTTTTTTAGTCGTTTTCATGTGGTTATTAACCGAAATAGGCAAGTGGTGAATCGCAATTTCATGAAAAACCCAGTTCCATGGCATGTGTACAATTTTCAAAAATATGTGTACCCGAGAATAAGTTCAAAAGAATTCAATGAAATGTACTTTGTACATAACATTAACCCGACTCAACCTGTATACAAACTGCAAACACTACACCAATCCCAACTGGTCCAACTCAGTTGATTGTGTAACCTCCATATAGAGGAACAAGGTATGACTTGGTTTTCGGGCATTTGCAAATGAGAGACCTGACTTTTTGATATGTTGAAAAAGGTATGGTATCCACTGTCGAAAATAATGGCGGAGAGAGCAGCGTGGGAGTTCTGCAAGGAGAATAGCATTGATTTAATCACACTACTTCCTGCATTTATCGTTGGCCCAAGCCTGCCTTCTAATCTCTGTTCTACTGCCTCCGATGTTCTTGGTTTGTTTAAAGGTACTACCTCTCTATCATCTACTCCCTCCCTATGTCTTCTCTAACACATGTTTTCATTGTTTTTGCATTAGCTTTTTTCCTCAAAACTCAAGCATATACAAGTTACAGATCTAACCTACTGATTAAAACGAAAAATAATGTCGCTAAATCGTAGGTTCAATTCTCCCTCCCCTTTGTAACTCCTACGTGACGACAAGAAAAAATAGGGTGGAAGGAACATAGGACATAGGAACCTCGGTGCATATAACCTTGTCTAGTGAACAGTGCAAGTTGTAGTTTAATTCTGCCAACAGAAATTACCGAGTACATGACGACACATTCACGACGTACCCTTTCTTGAATACCATAAAAAAAATACCAATATTCTCATATTCCCCATGACAATTTATCATATTGACAAGTCTAATACACAAAAAGATGGGGAGTTAGACGGAGATGTGGCTTATAAAATTAAAGCAGGATGGTTAAAATGGAAAAGTGCTACAGGGTTTTATGCGATAAAGATATGCCCCATAGATTAAAGGGAAAATTCTATCGCACAGCGGTTAGGCCTGCCTTACTTTACGTCTCGAGTGTTGGGCCATGAAACATTGTCACATTCAAAAGATGAGTGTGGCGGAAATGCGTATGTTGCGGTGGATGTGCGGCCACACAAGGAAAGATCAATTAAGGAATGAGGTAATTAGGGAAAAAGTGAAAGTGGCGCCAATAGAGGACAAGATGGTGGAAAATCGACTAAGACGGTTTGGCCATGTAAGAAGGAGACCTATAGACGCACCAGTTAGGAAGCTGGAGACTTGGGGAACAGAAAAGGTAGTTAGGGGTAGAGGAAGACCAAAACAGACATGGCTGAGAGTTATAGAGCACGATATGAGATTTCTCGGGCTTGACGAGGGGATGATGTCGGAGCTGGCACAATGGAGGGAAATGATACATGTGAATTTTTAGTTTTTGATGTTTTTTGAAATATTAAATGTTTTTATTTATCTATCTATTTATTTTTATTTTTAAAAAAAAAAACTTATTTGCTCTTTTCGGATTTAGTACAAGTTTTTACCAACTTTTTATTTCACTTTTAAGGTATTTCAGAACCTTAAGTTTTACTTCAATTTTCAAAATTGTTTTAATTTTTATTCTTGATTTAAATTCTAAGTTTTATAAAGGAAATACGGACTTAGATTTTAAAACCAAGGCTACCTTGACTTTTGTTTTATGTTTCACTCCCCTTTTGTTTTGCTTTTCACTTGTCTTTTTCTATATTTTTGCATTTTGAGGTGTGCGTTCACCCATGGACGGTTTCGAAAGATGAGTCATGTCAGCCGACCCCAAACCATTTTGGGATTAAGGCTCTGATATTGTTGTTGAAAAGTCTAATACAGTCCAAACTTGATCGGTTCTTGCTCACAGTTCCCTGCTTTAAAAAAAATGTAAATAACAGTTTTTAAATGACTAGTTTTCACTAGTTTTGTAAAGAGTAGTATAATTAGCGTAATTTCCGGGTAACTGATACAAGGGTTTTGGTAAAATGCAGGAGAAACATCAAAGTTTGAGATTCATGGTAGGATGGGATACGTTCACATAGACGACATAGCTCTATGCCACATCTTAGTCTATGAACGTGAAGAAGCCCATGGACGCTACATTTGCAGCTCCACTGTTATAGACAACAATGAATTAGTCGCTTTTCTAGCATCTCGTTACCCATCTTACCCTATTCCTGAAAGGTAAGCATACTAAGCTCAACACTATTTTTCAAAAGGGCATAATTAGCCAACTCGTTTCGACAAAAAAAAAAAAAATGAACTATATAAAAAAAAATCCAACCCATTTTTAGGTTGTGCTCGGGGGATAGTACCCTCACCCCGTGCTTGAAGGCCTTATCCAACCACCTTTCATCTAATTAGACTAAAATCTACCTAGCTTAGATGGTAAAGTCGTTACGTGTGATGCTCAAAAACCCGAGTTCAAATATTAACAACATCGAAAACAGCTTTTGTGGCCCCTTTACACCCCCGACAACATTTTGCTTTATAATTTTAGAAGTATTCGTAAGCTCAGCTGATAGCTAAATAGGTAATATCGATGATAATTCGTTGGCCAGTTCTTAACTTGTGACCTTAATTTGTTACCGTGAACCTTGAAAGTTGTGTTCCTAATTACTTAACCTAATGACAGGTTGAAGGATCTGTTCATTAAGCCATACTACAAGCTTAACACTACAAAAATAGAGAGTTTAGGGTTAAAATTCAAGCCATTGGAAGAAATGTTCGATGACACCGTGACGGCGCTCACAAAGCAAGGCTACCTCTAATTTATACTTCAAAAGTAGTTGTAATATTTTTTCCGGATTTCGATCAGATTTTCGCTTAGCACAAAGTCTGTATGGGTTGTCTTTACATATCAGTAATAATACAATCASAATAAGAGTGAGTTTTCAGCAAAGATGAGTAGTTTTCAAAACTGGTAGCACATAAAGTGCAGTAGCCAGCAAAACCAAGCAAAATAGGACAAAAGTACAACAAAACAACCACAGTAAGGCCATCCACCTGAAGGAGTACCACAGTTACTTTGTAGCCTGTGCAATTATATTACTGATTGAGCTCTCTTGCTCTTTCACAGCCTCGACCAGTGAATCCTATAAATCAGATGGAATATCAGCATATTCTTAGAAAAARGCGTATATTAATCTTAAGCAGAAGTCAGGTAAATCTTGTACCTGTGCAGCAATCAGCCGAGCAACAGTTTTCTTGCTTGACTCTTGCAGCTCACCAGCAATTAGAATTTCATCAAGTATATAGTATGCCTTTTATGGTTGAATCACGAAAAATCAGAGAAGATTTTGAAAGCATAAAATTAAAGATATCGACAATGCATAAGAGCGACTACGATAAACTATCGTTCTGCTTCACACTATTTCCTTTTTGAGACATTCAAATCTATTGCCCAAATACTTTGATCTGATGTGAGTGTGGTACGGTTCTCTCTCAATATTTCATGTAAATGTAGTAAATTCAAGTGACTGGATGAGTAAATATAACATTTCCAGGTCATACACATACCTTGTGAAAGTTGAAGATCAAGTCCAKTTCACAGACCTGAACAGGAGAGGGTRCCAATTAAMAATAGAGATAAGAAACCAATATGTAGGWGAAYAACATAATAGTGTGTTTCTAACATACAKTAGAAAGTACTTACACTGCCAAAATAGCGGTCTAGAATCTCTACAAAATGATGGACCATTTCAAGTACCTCTAGTTCATTGTCTTCCTGATCAATGCACATGCAAAAATATAAACTCGCATATCTGCATCCACCAACATATGAAAACGTATGAGTCTCTAATTATAATTAACTAGAAAGACGAAATTTATAACAATTCAGCCATAAGAAAACGACATCCGAGCGAGCTAGCATGTCGAAGCAGGAATTGAATAGGAGGTGATGAAATTTCAGGGGTAGATACACAGTGGCGTTTAAAAAGGTGTCATCAAATGCTAAATGCTGGGACATAGAAATTGTACTGATTATATGCACAAGGCAATATACTGACGAAATGAACGTGCAGCCATTGTATATTCAAAATTGGAACATGTTTTTATCAGAGACTATTAAGTTTAGACATATCAGGTTCTAACATTAACGTGTGAATTTTCAAAATAAAAGGGCCAGTTTACAGAACATTTAACATATTGCTTTCTTATGTACCCGCTTTTATGAGTTTATTCGAAAACCTAGCACGTAATCTTAAAATTTCACTACCCATAACCTATAGCATACATGTTTGAGTTTCAGAATTCCTATAAATGTCACTCAAGGCCAATGTTGAAAGCTACAACAATTTCCAGAGATGAAGTTCTGAAAAGCCGTTGAGTATCAGCTTCTCTGATATAGGATCTAGCACACAAGAGACTATGCAATTGTATCTTATAGACCTCGAAAGATCTCTTTCAGTGTAATGTTTTTACTTTGTATTACCCAAGAGAGGGCAAATGGTGTAAGCTAAAAGCCAACCACCACCAAAGTAGACTCTATCACTCTAGAAACTCCACTGAAAGCTCTGAAACTATAAATTTGAGTAGAATAAGAAGAGAGCAATTTATGACAGGAGGATTGTGTATAGCTATTGAATGGGAGCAATGTTGCCTAATGCTAATATATATGAATATGCCACATCCAATACATTTAACACTCTAAGGGGTCGTTTGGTTCACTGCTTAGGAATGGAATGGATTGGGATGAGAAACCATAGAAGTATGGGGTTCTAATTCCATACCTTTCAAAACA